>CM024242.1:97180650-97256061 GCA_013421045.1 Propylea japonica
AAGAAACATTGAAATAATCCTCGATTCAGATACTAATCTATTTTTTGAATGGCAATACTAAAAAAAACCAAAAGTAGGCAATGGTGTAACTGATGAAAAAACTATACAAGAATTCAAATGAAAAATTAATGAAAATTCAAATGAAAACAATTGATTCTTTTCGTACTGAATATGTGAGTTATCATTTCATAGCAAAACATTATTCTCAATGAATATTTCTAATTCGCATTCGCCACAAACAAAAATTCTTATTTCTCGTTGGCATAACATGGCCAAGAGAAAAATATGAAACCGAGGGAAATTATCCTTTTCAAACATACTCGTAATTAGAACTTTGCATAATAATAATAATTGTTTGTATATAACTCCCTGAAATATATTTAAATGAATGTTTCTTACATTGGGCTTGCCAGAAGCATCACCATGGCAGCTACAAAAGCACAAACTGAGAATAGTTTCATTGTGTTGACAAAGGTTTTAGTTTACTGATGATTACTTCGAAGCGAAATAAGCTTTTATAGTTCTTGATCAGTTGCTATCACCTCAATTACCTATTTAAAACATTTTATCGGTGGTAATATATTCTGAAAGGAATAGATATCAAGAGTTATTATACACCATCGATATGAATTTCAAATAATTACACACCTTAATAATAGGTACTCGCCTAAAATTTTCCACATATTTCCGTCAATTAACAGCTATTTTACGCGCCTGTTCCTAGAGGAACTGGCTCATATTAGGAAAACAATCATTGAAATTTCAAAATACTCAGAACTGTAATCCTAGTTATTCATGCATCATAGTTTCCTGATCAAATTTTCAACCCACATTGAAAATGTCGAGTTTTGAAGTTGTTCCTATCGACAAGATAACTTTCGAAATGAGAGACTTCGAAATTTGACTTCTTCAGGAAAAAATTGCGATTTCATGAGGAAAGTTGAATTATTTATGAATAACCGAAATGAGATCAAAATTTTTCAGAATATTCAATCCTAAATTTATCATTTTTTCAACAGCAAAAACACAAGAGCTTTTTTTTATCGGATAATTTCTCTTTGCAACGAAACGGTTTTGCTAATCACTAATTTAACGAGAAAACCTGACCGAAGGTGGAGCGATTTTATCTGATGTCAGTTTTTCGAGCAAATTTAGTGATTGGCAAAACTTTGAGTTGAAGAGAAATTTATCTGATAAAAGAAAAGCTTAAGTGTTTTTTGGCAAGATAAATCAACGACAGAATATATGGATGAACAACAACAATATTAAAACGATTCATCTTTTGGGTTCTTATATCAACAAAGTTAAATAATTACCACACCGATTCAAAATGAAAGCACTATTATGTTCAAAATTTAAAAATCTGACAGACTAATTGACATATTGAGGAAGAGAAGTTTTTATCCGATAAAAAAGGATGCACCTTTTTTATCGATGTCAAAGTGACAATAACATTTCCAGGTCTATGATATTTAATATTGAAGTTAATTTATCACTACAAAAAAAGCCTGCGTGTCTTCTATGATGTTTTTCATAACAATAATTAAATAAAATTAATGAAAAAAATTAAGAGATACTATCAGCAAGACATTGATAGACTATTAATTTATTGTGAAAAGAATGATATTTTCTGTTTTTCTTTAACAAGTGAACTATGTTCTGGATTTGGTGATTACCTACATTTGAAAAAGAAAAATCGTACTATCAACATATCGATATCCTTCTGAAAGATAGGTTTCTCTGGTAGGTCCTTCGACACTGCAGAAATTTCTGGTTTCTGGCTTTCAAGAATAACATCTTCAATAATCACTAGGAAGGATTGTCCAAAAGACTTTTTCTTTTAGATTCGTTAACCAGCAAAATCGTAAGGGGTGTTACATGAAATAAGATCAGCCAAAATTTCTCAGACAGAACATCCAATAGCCTTATAGCTCGACCATTGAACGAGAGCTTAAAAGCACGTACTTAGGGCATTTTCAAAATTTCCATGCTTTCTGTATTTGTTAATCTGGAAAAATTAAATTTCAAATGAATAACCCCGGAATTATTGAACGATCACGTGATCAACAATCTAATTATTTGTCCGAAATATACATCGCATAATATGTAAAATATTGCTGCAATTTCCAGAAAATCTCTCAAAATTCGTTCTTTTATATTCACGACTTGCAATTCAAAAATTGAAAACATTTGGGGAAAATTATGGTGATTTTTTTCTAGAAACGATCACTTCAAATCGAATAATTCGCTGTTATTATTCCCATCTTCATATGCTAATTTCTCTTAAGTAAAAAAAGGAGGCGGTCTCCTTTTGGTGCTCCGAGAATTTAAATAACTCAATTATTCTGTCTGGTCTCACGAAGACTGAAATGGGTCTCTATAGTGGGCGCAAGCGTAGGCATGAATTAAAAAGTTCATCGTTGAAGAATGTTTTATGTCAACACATATAATAGATCTGCGTTGACACAATACTTGAGCATTATTCGAGGAAATATTTGTTTTTTATTGCATATTGTGCTAACACATTTAATGAAATTATTTGCAGAAGAGATTCATTGTGAATTGAAATATGGATGTGTGTTAGCATAAGGCGCATAAGAGAGGAGCTATACTAAAGTTATTCAACTTTTATAATCGTATACTGAAACTCTATAATATGAATTCACAATAACTATGAATTTGTACAGTTTAGGGTGATGGAATGTGGCATATTCGATTCGGAAAACTGCCCAGGAAATTTGAAGTATTTAAGATCTTTGTCAGGATAGATAAAACATGCTTTTTTGTTGTCATTGATATAAAATTTAAAAAGCACTGATGTAAGTCGGAAGCTTTAGCGCGTTTGTTCATATCGAAATAACGACGAATCCAACTTGAATATGCTGAGGGCTATTGGTTTCATTGCATACATACAAATCTACCGCGTCATATTCCGTTCGAGAGTTATAAGGACCAGAAAATTATCGGTTTACCACGCACAGACAAAATATTTTTTTTTAAATTTTAAATGCCCCTTATATCACGAAATTTCGCAGAAGTTTGGGGCGTCATTATTCCCGTCAAAATACCAAATTTCTAAATATCAGGAAAATAATAAAAGAACTCAATATGTCAATAACTTCTAAACTATTGGATCGATATGGCCTGTTAACAAACTTATGGTGGTATTGTGCTTTCATCTAAGCCAATATGTAACTTTTCATAAGCTTACAGAAAAATTGCATTCTGGACCTCTGGCATCTGTAACTTACAGAAATCGTTAAACATTGACGAGTACTCGACGGGTGATCGGAAGCCTCATCGAATGACATCGCACCCCCGGTGCGACACTGTCACTTATGCAAAAAATGCAAAATTGAGTTAAATATGTATTAGTTGTCCTAAAGCACCCCTTTACTTGGTGCAATAACGTTACTTCTGTAGTACGCATAGTTTCCTAAGAGGGCTACAGTGTCTTTGTGGTTTTGGCGCGAAACACGGTTACGCTGGGAGCTACACTGTTACTAAGGTAATTGTGTCATAATATTTTCTCGATTCTGGAGCAATAGTGACCCAAGATGCAGTAGTTGTGACATTATTTTCTCCAATATTTAAATATTTTGAACTACATCAATGAAAAACTGTTAAAAAGTTTATGTTCATTTCGAAAAATTTTTTTGATTATTTCATTAACAACTGTGCATTATTTGATTTGAAAAAAATCAGTAAACATTTTGTACTCGTTTTTTCATAACTCAGTGTGATACAACTACAGTTATAATTTTTCGATAGTGCCAAAACGTCACTTTTGAGAGGGTTGAAATGTTTGAATAATCGTATAGTAAATTTTTTACGGTATTTAGTGATCATTTTTCAACGAAAAGTGAAGTTGAAAGTTGGCATTGTAGTAAAAGCTATTTGTCTCATCTCTATCTTCTATAGTTATTGTTTTGTGACGTGTCAAAGTTTAAAAAGCTTCTCCTGAGAAACTACATTCTGCATAAGTGACAGTGTCGCACCGGGGGTGCGATATTGTGAGGTACGTTGAATGTTTGTTTATTTTTGGATGAACACCAACGTTTCAATAAAATTAGAATTCATGATGAATAATAATAGTATGACTTTGACTATTGATGAATTGTTATCGGAAGATAAATACAACAGGTAAAACATTCTTCAATAATATACATATAACCTGAAAATCATTCTTTTTACAGTAGGAACTTGCATGAGAATTGAAACGAATCATTTGAAATCCCGTATGCCCAGATTGAGAAAATGTTTAGATTGAAGAAATGCCGAATGCTCAGTTTGTGAGCATGTTCAGATTGAAGAACCAGCAATGAACACCGAGGATAACAATTCACTTTCTGTTATATATATAAAAGTAAATTGTGACTTTTTACCGAAATGCTAGGTCATTTATTGTTATGATGAAATGAAGTGATTGTGGAAATCAAACTGATTTTGTCAAGAATAACATCAGTTCGCGCATCAATTCAAAATCACAACAGTGTCAAATAGAACACGCATCAACTGATTTTGCATCAGTTCGAAAGTGATGCAGCCTCAAAAAGAAATATTTATGATTCATCATTAGCCATTGCTAATTATTGTTGTCAAATAAATATTATATATTTTGAATCGCCAAGAAATATTCCCGTACTCTAATATTTACGATCATTTGTTACGCTCAAGGAAATCCATTATGGCGCCAATGAACCAATTGTTCCAGTGTTTTATCGTTGTCTGATGTCATTCTTTGCTATTTAAAATATATGACGTTAGCCTATGTATGTGGTCTGTATCATGATGTTGAAATGAAAAGTATAAATTTGGAACAAAGCGAAAATATTGTAAATCATAAATTTGTCTGGTTAGGTTTCTTTCTTTACGACTTTCTGAAATGAAATATTCGAACACGCTCGAATTTCATCGAATGCTTAATTTATTGGTCTTCGAGGAATTGAAGTATTCAACAATGGGACAAAATTCGGAGAACGAGTTTTTATTGATGGTTTCAGATTAGGCGAGGGAATTTTTTTATTTCAATATTTTTATTGGTATTTTCTTTCGTCTAGAGTCGCTTACTGATTTCTCGAAAGTATCGGAGGCTATACATTCATTTTATTGTGCTGTTCTTTCTTTCTTATTTTTGCGAATCATTCGACTAACTTATCGCTTGATTTTTTGATATTTGATACAATACAAACTGAATAGTTTCAATGAATTATAGTTTCAGACTTCCGACAGAAATTCGGAAAAAATTTCGTTTATTTTCACTGATCAAACAGCTTTTCGAGAAATTTGGAGTATTCCAGATATTTATCAAGGAGGATACATCGAATGAAAGGTAATTTGATTACCCATTCGGATATCTGACAAAAAATGGAATTGTTTGAGCCGTTTATTTATCAAAATATTAAGAAAAAATTTTTAATTTGTGTTAGGAGAGTACTGCAATCAGACCTTTATTCTTTTACTAATTATTATTAATGGAAATTCATGAATCCTTGGATTTGTAATTTGTTATTGCTTGTTTGAATTTGAAATATCTCTACGGCCCACGCCTTTTTGAGCGCTCGTTCTACTTAAACGAGTGCACTGCGTTTGCCCAAATGTGTGGATTTTCGAATTTTGAGCCGAAAATGGTCTCACGTCTCAAACGATCGAAGGAATTGTCCTAGAGACTTGAGATTTTTAGGGTGAGTTGGTTTCCCAAATGTCTCGGTTATGTTCGTTAAGCAGTCAAATCGTGTCTCATAAAATATGGCCATCCAAACCTTTTTGTTTCTCAATATCTCAGACAAAACGAAACCAATCGATATGAAATTTTGCGGCCACACCCAAGCTGTTTATAATAAGCCTTGTGCAAAATTTTGTGGCCATAGTGTAAACAGAACAGTAAAAATTCAATTGGAATATTGAAACGAAGAAACTTCATATTTCCATAAAAGATATGCGATTAGTGTAAAATTCATTTTGTGTATGAAGATACTGAATGTCCATGCAGAATTTTAATAGAATCACATTATCTGAACCATAGAAAATTCAATTGGAATATTAAAAAGAAGAATCCATTTATTTCCATAACAAGATATCCGATTCGAGTGAAATTTATTTTGTGTATGAAAATTGTTATGTTCATGCAACATTTCAAGAGGATCGCATTATCAGAATCATAGAATTTAATTTTTTTATGTCTCAAGTTTTACAAATTTCAGTTTTTGGATAATTTCCAGAATATTATTCGGATTGTACTGAGATTTCGCATCCATATAATTAGCATGAATCTCAAGTCCTATACAAAATTGAGGTTATAGTATCATTGCTCAACCAATGAACGAGCGATAAAAATCACCTACTCAGGGCTTTCTTAATTTTTTTCAAATATTATGAATTGTGACATATCAAATGAAATGTGTAGGTAGGTAATCAAATTATACCTTTCACTTGATGTACCTTCCAAAATCCATACATTCCTAGTTGAAAAAAAAAGTTGAGAAGTGTGGGGCGTAGGGGGTGAGAAATATCAGATTCAAAAGAGCATAGGATGAATTTATTTGAAATTAAAAATCGACGGGTGCTAGGATTTTCCTCAATAATTCTCCGTACGAAAATTCTTGACTAGTCACGTTAATTTTTTGGTACTCTGTATATTGGAGCCTGAAAGAATTAAAGAGTGAATAATTCGTGGGAGTTAATCCATCGGAAGAGGCCATTCTCAAAAGGAATTAAAATTCTTCTCCCACCTAATTACTCGGTTCTGGTTCATCTTGAACTTTGCACTTTTTTCTATTAATGCGATCGTTAAGTCCACAATTTAACCGATTCCTATTCGAAAAAAAGTTGAGGGTGTGAGAAATATCAGATTCAAAAAATCATAGGATGAATTGCTTTCGAAATTAAAAAACCGACGGGTGCTAGGATTTTCCTCAATAATACTCCCTACAAAAATTCTTGACGAGTCATGTTAATTTTTGGCACTCTGTATATCGGAGTCTGAAAGAATTAAAGAGTGAAAAATTCGTGGGAGTTAATCCATCGGAAGAGGCCATTCCCAACCGGAATTAAAAATTCTTCTCCCACCTAATTACTCGGTTCTGGTCCATCTTGAACTTTGCACTTTTTTCCATTAATGCGATCGTTAAGTCCACAATTTAACCGATTCCTATTCGAAAAAAAAAGTTGAGGGTGTGAGAAATATCAGATTCAAAAAATCATAGGATGAATTGCTTTCGAAATTAAAAACCGACGGGTGCTAGGATTTTCCTCAATAATTCTCCCTACAAAAATTCTTGACGAGTCATGTTAATTTTTTGGCACTCTGTATATCGGAGTCTGAAAGAATTAAAGAGTGAAAAATTCGTGGGAGTTAATCCATCGGAAGAGGCCATTCCCAACCGGAATTAAAAATTCTTCTCCCTCCTAATTACTCGGTTCTGGTCCATCTTGAACTTTGCACTTTTTCCATTAATGCGATCGTTAAGTCCACAATTTAACCGATTCCTATCGAAAAAAAAAAGTTGAGGGTGTGCGAGAAATATCAGATTCAAAAAATCATAGGATGAATTGCTTTCGAAATTAAAAAACCGACGGGTGCTAGGATTTTCCTCAATAATACTCCCTACAAAAATTCTTGACGAGTCATGTTAATTTTTTGGCACTCTGTATATCGGAGTCTGAAAGAATTAAAGAGTGAAAAATTCGTGGGAGTTAATCCATCGGAAGAGGCCATTCCCAACCGGAATTAAAATTCTTCTCCCACCTAATTACTCGGTTCTGGTCCATCTTGAACTTTGCACTTTTTTCCATTAATGCGATCGTTAAGTCCACAATTTAACCGATTCCTATTCGAAAAAAAAGTTGAGGATGTGAGAAATATCAGATTCAAAAAAATCATAGGATGAATTGCTTTCGAAATTAAAAACCGACGGGTGCTAGGATTTTCCTCAATAATTCTCCCTACAAAAATTCTTGACGAGTCATGTTAATTTTTTGGCACTCTGTATATCAGAGTCTGAAAGAATTAAAGAGTGAAAAATTCGTGGGAGTTAATCCATTGGAAGAGGCCATTCCCAACCGGAATTAAAAATTCTTCTCCCACCTAATTACTCGGTTCTGGTCCATCTTGAACTTTGCACTTTTTTCCATGAATGCGATCGTTAAGTCCACGATTTAACCGACTATGAAGACATCGTCATGACTTTTTGGGTAGTCGGATATAAGTGGGATTACAAAAGCGGAAACTCGCTGGAACACAGGGTGCGTTAAGTCCATGCAGATTATTTCGAGTGGGATGTACACAAGCTGCTGAAACCTGGAGTGTACTCCACCACGTTTAATACCTCTTTCTCGGAGCTGCACCCTGCAGATGGAGCTCCGGTGAAGAATCCACTCTTTTTGAACTTTTTACCCTCATTAAAAAAGCGCGTCATGGTGTCGGGTGATTCGGTTAATAGCTCAATAAATAATAAGGCGTTGACATACGGTGAAGAGTTGCCGAGGTATCAGCTGCCTCGCTTTGGAGCTTCGAAACTCTGCTCTGAGTAATTCAATTAATGTTTTAACATCTGAATTGGTAATTCAGTGGCTACTCTTAAAGATTTGAAGGTTGAATATTCTAGAGTTCTCCAAAACACTGACTTACAATGAGCATTTCCTGTGATTTTCAGAAAAATTCATTACAGAAATGACCCTCACAAAATCATAGCGATTATCCGTTTTTTGTTCTCATGTCAGCTTTTCGAGAAAAAAACATTGAAATCATTGAAATAAGTTTGCGATTTCAAACGATCAGAGTTGGCGGTTGTATTTAGTGTGAGTGTGACGTACACGAAAGCATTAATTTCATTGGTATAAATGTTGAACCACAGTTTACAAAATTGTCAAATTTGGAATTTACTGCTGAATCAGAATCTGCTATGAAAATTTAAAAAAAGCCCTGAGCTCGTTCATTGGTGGAACAATAAGACTATTAACAATTATATAAATGCAGAATCTCAGCACAATCAAAATTAGATTCTGGAAATTATTCAAAAAATGAAAAATGTAAAAAATCAACGATCCAAAAATTAAATTATACGGTTCAGTTGATGCGATCATCTTGAAATTTTGCTTGAACATTCAGTTAATAAATCTTCATTCACAAAATTTATTTCACTCGAAACGGATATCTTTTCATGGAAATATGAAGTTTCCTATTTTGAATATTTCAATTGAATTTTTAATGGTTCTGTTTCGACTATGGCAACAAAATTTTGCATGATGCTTATTATGAGCATCTTGCATGTGATTACGACTGGTTTCGTTTTGTCTAATATCATGAGGAACAAAAGTTTTGAATGGCCTTATATTATGGAACTCCCGATTGGCAACCGAAAATCTGAAGTCTCTAAGACAGTCCCTTCGAAAGTTATCGTGATAACGGTCGGCCGAATTCAATTCTATCGTTCGAGACCATTTTCGGCTCAAAATTCTTAAATTACAGACATTTGGAAAAATGATATAGTAAGTAAAACAAGCGCTCAAAAAGGTCTACTTTTGAAATATCAGACTTGGGCCTCATATCACGCCCTTTTGTACCAAAATCTGATGGACCCAGACTTTTGAAACATACACAGTCAGATACAAGAGGGTGTGCTGTAATCAGCTAATCGTGCATACAATTATTCCGTTCATTATTGTAATGTCTGTTCTAAGAACATTATTCTTTTACGGTTCCTTCCTTCAACTGATGACTGAATAGTTACGTTAACTACATCAATTCTATAAAGGGGCCCACTCACTAAGAAGGAAGAATGCGCAGTTAAGTATCTGCACGTTTGCTGTAACGCAAACGTGTGCATTCATATTTCCCACACACATACACTTTTGCGTGTTGGTTTGGGTGTGCGACAAGCGTGAGATGACGTCGAAAAAAGATCTGATGTTAATTGCAGTGGCGTGTGTTGTTATTAAGGAAAAAATGCCCAAGGTATAAATATCGAACCCGACACTGTGTTGCTAACATATGAAACGTGCAGAGACTTGTTGCCCATACACGGTCGTTTTGGTCATTCTTCCACGTACGGTGAAGAATGCACACGCCACACGACGGAGATGATTGCGCATTCCAAATTTACGCCATACACACCTGTTTTAACTGTACCCCGTACAACGCGCATTCAAGTCTTCGCGCTTCCCTCTCAGTGAGTGGGCCCTTTAAGCTATAGTTCTGACATTCGTCTCGCTATCCGATTCACAAATCAAACTAGACATCACGGAATCGAGAGTGTGTAATATCAGAATTATCCTCCACTTGGGACAAGAATTCCTCTGAATACCTCTGTGATGTAACTTGTTTATTTATCTAAATTTATTATTATTATCATTATAATTGTTTATTGCTAAAAAGTTGGGAGAAGATGATCTTTAGTTCGAAAAAAGCTGATGATTCTGCCTAATTGGTTTTTTTTGAAGGGAAAAGAAATTTAAAGCGGTCTTATAACTGAATGATGTTTTTCCATCAAAGTGAAAAGCCTCTATAGTGAATTATTCATTTTATTCGAAGCGTTTCTGAAATTACGTTGAATATTGGGGTTACCTTAATCACATAGCCATTAAAAATATAAACAAATTTGAATGATTTTTTTTGTAATGTTACCCTTGGAAAGGCAGAGTCCCCCAGAAATTATTCTGATCTCTAATAGTTTATTTTCATTTAATGTTTCGATGGTCGCTGTACTCCCATTTTATGCATTATATCAATTGTTAGAATGAGTATTCATTTCATTTTATTTTTTCACATAATACATAATCTCTAGACGCCTCTATACACATAATATTATAGCATTGAGAATGAGCGCGTTTGGTTTCTGAACGTTAAACCTCGTGGTTTATAACTTCGAAAATAGTTCGAAACACCATCAAAATTAAGATTTTACTATCTGTGGTTTCAACCAACACATTCTGATATATTTAATTCGATATCTTCGACTGCGGCAATACGATCTGATTTCGCGTCTGTCTGATGATTTAACTGCTTCCTTACTTGTTCTATAGATAAACAGTTCTCCGAAAATATACAAAAGCGATATGTTAATCAAGTAGAAAGCTACCGCAATCTCATGTTACTTCATTTTATGTTCTGCTGCGATTCGTCTGGTCTAGTGAATATCAGTTACCCATTCAATAAAACTGATGTACTGCTAAAATTGACGTATTATTGACGGATAATTTCTTTGTGAAAAATGAAACAATCTCGATTATCGTTCCCAATATTTGAACTTCAGGTAATTGAAATTCAATTTAAACAAATTGTGGGCAACAAGACGTAGAAATTTTTATATCGGGTGTCTCAAGGTGAGTGGCCTATTAGATTTTGTAACTGGCAAATGATGATTTTTTTTTGGTCCATCCTGTATAACTGACAACTATAGGTTTGTTCCAACTCAAGAATTGACCGTACAATGATCGTCAGGATTCTGCGCAATAGATAAAAATGTGTTCCAACTGAAAATGTATCGTTTGAGAACGGTTTCGTTTTTGTTCCATCCTGCTTCGGGACCGTGAGTGGAACGGTTTTGTGATCGTCATTCGATCCCTGGTCTGGAGCAAGTACTGTTTCGACGGTTCTTGTACGGTCAAGTTTAGACGTGCGCATAAGATCGATTACTAACAGTTTCGTGACCGTCAAATAACCGTACAAAAAGTCAGCTGTTGGAACAAACCTTATAATTCAAAAGCAGTGACATAGATCAGATCAATATCTGAAGACTCGCTAAATTTTTGACTCAAATCTCAAATATTGAGCGAACTAGAGTAATTTTCGTAACACGTCAATTTGATCTAATAGTCCACTCACCTTGGGACACCTGATATACCTATCAGGTGTTGCAAAACGACGTTTCGGTATTTTGGGAACTAAATTTCTTCTTCTTCTCCTTCTTACGTAAGGACTTAGTCCTTTGTGTTTAATGCTCCTCGTTCAAAAAATAACTAAAAAGTTTCATAGGAGTATGGGCGTTTCGGAGATATGAGGGATTTCTGGTTTACAAAATATTAACTATTACTGAAACCAATTACGTCAACCTTCAGAAGATATTTGATTTATTTTCGACTTCTAATACAGAATATAATGAAAGCAGAGAATAACATTCAACGATTGAAATCAACCAATATTAAACTCATACTTCGGAGCTAATCTCGTCCTCTTCCAAGGCTCCGAACTATGAGTATATTGGTTGATTTCAATCGATTATTATTGTTTTCTGCTTTCATTATTTTTGTATTCATGTCGTTATTACAGAAGATGTTTTACATGACCACCGTCCATTCCAAATCGTCGTATTGAAGGAATTACGTACATTCCTAAAACACCGGGTTGTGTTCGGAGCGTTTGACAAGATAGTTTAATGGGATGTTGCAACTCTTCGATTTCATTATCTGACATTGCATACACCAAATATGAATTAAAAAACACTAATTCAAATATTTGAAGAGGGCATTTCCAATTCTGGAATAATGATCCGGATCTACAGCCATATGCGGGATGAATATGGAAAAATAGTGAAGAATATTTCATAACGAGAAGCAATGTTTTGAATCAAAGCACTTTTTATCTTACATCTTCGGTATTCTGCTTCCGAATTAATAGGCAGAATACATATTATGTGATTATTTGACTATATTTCTTCTCGATTTGTTTAATTGCGTTTCAATTTGTCGACACTCAGGAATATGTTTATACAATTTTGTTAAATATGACCATGGCAACATATTTACAAAAAAATTTGAATATTTCCGCGAAAACAACATTCATAATAGAATATACTACTATACTGTGTGTACTTATAGCTATGCTAATTCAGTATCATGGAGATTTACCTTATTTCTAGATTTTAATCTTCTCCAATTAATTGATGTTTCTGAGTAATAAATTCTGTTAAGTAGTCATTATTTCTTAGATGTAACATTCTCGATATATAGGATTGGGATATAAAGTATGGAACGAAGTAAAATTTCTTTTGAACGAAAGCGAAAGATATTTACGAAATACAGCTGATATATATTTTTTTGTTGATAATATACTTCCTGTTGAACCGAAAATACCCAATTTTTTATAGGACTCCCCTGTATCTTTGCAAATGTTGAAAGAGCTTGAGACTTAGAATACGCACGTACTGTGTTCGTATAAAAAATCTAAGGGTGTTTCAAAGAAAGTGGGTTTGTTTAGTGAAAAATTTTCGTAGCGCCATCCGTATAATGATAGAAGGCGCTATTCACGCAGTTCGTACCAACTAGTATTGAGCATAACTTTTTAAATATTGGATTTATTGGGCAACATTTCAAATGAACTTAAACGACATTTAATTTTACACAAAAAAGGTAGGTACTCTTGAAAAACTCAATAATGTGTATCGTTCTCGAAATATTTCGATTCGAAAATTATGAAGTAGCATCCGATGCTTGGGAGTCAGCTATGAGGCATTGACGTAAACGTCAATGATATGAGGTCATTAATAGTTATTTAATCAACTAGGTTATCAAAGACAGCAGGTCAGGAAATTGAGATTAATGACCGAGTTGATTACAAGATTTTTCCGACGATCTCAATATGAATTGTGTATGAATTCTTGATTGAAATGCATTCACATTTTGCACAACACACACATTTGACATGATAAAATTTCTATGTATCTATTTTCCATAAGTAGAGTTTTGACATTTCTCGTAGTTCTTCTGAATACTTTGTGAACGGTTGCCATGAGGATTGCAAATAGCATGAATTGAGCAGTAAACTGGGTCATTTATGATCAATTTCGTACACATTAAAATCACCTTTTATTTTGAGATCGACGGAAAAGTAATTTTAATTCTCAAATCGAAATATTTCACAAACGGTACACATTATCGAGTTTTTTCCAGAGTACATTTTTGGTCTAAAATTAAATGATGTTAATTTCAACTTAAACTTTGCTCAAATAATCTAATATTTCATTAAATATAACATAACTTATTAGTTATGTTCAAAACTAGTTGGTACGAACCGTGTATATAGTGCTCTATCTTGAATACGGATAGCGCTACGAAAATCTCTCACTAAACAAACCCCAATTATTTTTCGGTTTTCTATATATCCTAGAGAGGGGATCGCCTTTTTTTGAAACACCCTGTATAAAAAAGTATTAACTTATTATAACTTCGAGATTAAATTAAATCATTTACTGCATACTCATCAGAATGATTTTTCAATTAAATTCAAATGGAATGTATAGTACGAAAGCACTTCATCTTGTTGGAACTGGGTAAACATTTTGTGGTAACTACCCATTCTGTTGAATTGCAGCACTTATTTCGTTATTATAAATACTTGTCACCACTCAAAATTCCGTCTGTAAAAAAACTCAAAATAAATTGATAAACGTGCGATAATTCATCGTGTTTACAGACCTTTCACACTAACCCATCAGTGTGCACGTATTCGAAATCCCAAGCTATTTCAACATTTACAAAGATATATCTGAGGTCACATAAAAAATTGAAAAAGTTGAGGGTATATTTTCAACAAATATCCAACATCAGCTGCATTTTACGCCATCGCACTTACCTGCAAAGTTTTATGAGTAAGATACTTTGCGTTCGCAAGATATTTACTTGGTTCTCCACTTTTTCACAACGCTCTATATGCTATGCTCAATCTAAGAAAACCCTTCTCATAAACAGCATCATGAAGATTCACCATATTCGTAGATTCTAATCTTCTCTAATCAATGAATGTTCTTAAGTGATAAATACTGTCAAGCAGTCATAATTTCCCAGATTTACGATATTCCTTCGATTTATAGTAAAACATGTGCTCTGATTTCTCCTCTGAATCAATTGATTCTACCATATGTTCAAGCTGAAAAACGGCTATTACCAACATTATTCAAGAGTACTAAACCGGTCAGCGAAGCTAACTACTTTAATTATGGCAGTCACGCCTGAGGTTTATCTCGGAGATTTTTACGAACGTAATGCATCTTTCATTCGTAATGTTTCTTATGAGCTGGAGGTGAATCTTCCTCACCTTCTTCCTTTTTTGTCTTAGTACTTTTCCGTGTTCGAAATATTACCTGTTAAGCGAACCGTTGATGGTAATTAATCTCAAACGAAAACACTTATTTTTACTACCATCTGTGATTGGAGCTGTCTTACCATTAAGTACCAAATGCAAATATGCAATTGATTATAACTGACAGTTGTCATAATTTTCCGATGTCATAAAAAATCATAAATAGCTTACTACATTTGCGACGAATTATTGAGATTTTTTTGGAATTTATCTAACCTTATTACAAATCAGAAAAAATCAGAAATTTAGTGTTACCTGAACATACGAGTATAAGGTTCTTCTCTTTGCCCATCTCTACTACGCTGAGCTCTCTTTGATGGTGACGCAATAGTTGATAATGAGACATCATCTGAAATCTCGTATTCCTGACATAATCTGTCACAGAAAAATTTCCCGCCTTGAACCGCTTTTCTTGTCGAGTTGTCATAATTTTCCGATGTCATAAAAAATCGTAAATAGCTTACTACATTTGCGACGAATTATTGAGATTTTTTTGGAATTTATCTAACCTTATTACAAATCAGAAACAAATAAAATATAAAACAATACACGCAAGGTACCGGGTTTTACTGGCTCAAGGAGGTAACTGACTCGCCTGCGGCTCGTCAGTTATATCCTCCATTCGCCAGTAAAAAACCCTCTTACCTTGCTAGTAATGTTATATACTATTTTCTGATCGAATCAATATTGAGCAATATCGCTTTAGTTACCGTATGTCATAACACACTCATATTTTCCAAGGGGAATATGACACGTCAAGTCATATTGTCCCAAGTCAAATTCTACTAAAAATTGTATAATATGCAACCTTATACATCAGAAGAAAGTTTTTGGAACTTCTATCAAAATTTCTTGGTCTGCTCCCAGGACAACACTGTTGATTTTTGGGAACGTATACTTTATTTTTGCTCTCAACAAATACTTCCACTTCATCGAATAATTTGACATTCTTTTTTTCTTTCAAATGTAGCATGGATCATAACATAGATAATTTTGGCCATAACGTGTTTGGTGAATATTTCTGCAACTGGAGATCGAATGAATTTAATCATACATTGAAAATAACATGAATCAGAGCAACATACCAAATCTTCAAAATATGCTAGCAAAATATTTTCGCTGACCATGATTCTCACAAACACGGCCCATAGCAACGTTAAAAATCGAATTAAGTCAAAAATTTACAATATAATATTAATTTCTCCATTTTAAGAACGAAATTGTCTCGATCAGAAAAAAACTATTGATTACAACACGGGAAATATGAATACATTTCCCACAGTTGCCTATACATCCCTCGGGCTTCGCCCTCGGTATGTAACTAGGACAACCTCTGAAATATGTATACTATTCATATTTCCCTAGTTGTAATAATAGCTATAAAAGACAAACTCACTTGATTTCAGACCATTTCACGCTTTTGTTCATATCTCTCAAAGAGGTTCCTCATTCTCAGAATTTTGATTATGGCTTTTGCAGTCAGCAGGACCTATTAGATTTTGTTATTTCAATTGACTTTTAGAGTGATAAATATTTTTTTAATCTGTTGACGGTATTTGGTACTAGTTAATGTTGACTTGGGATGTGCGTTTAAGTCGGAGAAAATAAATAAGACGCCAGGCGTCGCGGCGCTATCAAATGTTTTTCCACGAACCTATTCCTTTTCATTGTGTCATTCGAAAGACAATTCAGTTCTGAATGTTACTTTTGAATACCATTTTTCCCTATTTTTACCGCTAGCGACCTGCAGAGTGTTTTATGTTAATTTTATTTCATTTATTTTTTTCTGTATTGTGACAGTATGTCTTGATTCAGAGACATAGATGTGATTGAGTTTCTGAAAATCGAAGAGACCTTGTAGGAAAATATTTCTGAATCGTCATATTCATCAAATATTATATTTTATAAGAAAAAACATTTTTTTGATGATAAATGCGAAATATGTTATATATGTATAGCGGCCATTATGATCCATACATAGAATATATATTTTCCTTAGTTTAATATGAGTAACTTCGTCCAAGTGAGTCCTAATACTAATAAGTAACTGAAGTATGATGAAAGAAGGAAAAGATATAATCTCTGTATGGGTCATAATGGCCGGTATACATATAGAACATATGATTTGACATGTTTGGTTTGTTATTGAAAAATGTTTATTGCAATAAAATATAATATTTGATGAATTTGCTGAAATAGTTTGGTAAGTCTTTTTCAAGAAACACAATTATATCTATATCTCTAAATCAACGCATACTGTCACAATACAGAAAAAACATAAATGGAAAAGAATTAACTCAAAATTCGCTGCAGGTCGCTGACGGTAGGAAAAAGAAAAAATGGTGAAATGACCAAATAGAAAGGTTATGTTCCTAGTGTTCTTCAGTTAGAAATACTCACAATCGAAAGATGCATAGACAGAAACCCGTATATACTCGTAAACTATCGAGGCGGTGACATAGTGATCCAATCTGATAATCAAGCTGCTATTAAAGCACTGAACTTCCATATTATCGATAGAAACCTTTTATGGCAGTGTCGAAGAAAACTGAAAGAAGTAGACAAGAACACAAGGTCTCTTTAGTCTGGTTTATTGGTCACTCACGAATCAAAGGAAACAAAGAGACTAACACATTAGCTAGATAATGAGTACAAACGCCACTTACTGAAACAGAACTCTGTGTGAAAGGCATATTATGCATCTATAAGCAAGAATTTTTGGAAAAAGGAGAACCTGAAAGGCAAGCACTCTGAAGGAATCATCCGGTAATAAAGTTCTTTCGGAACTTTCAACTGCAAAATCCAAAAAATATTCGGATCTCAGCAAGAATGAAGTATGCCTCATCACTGGACATTGTCGCCTTATGATGCATATGACGAGAATGAGTTTAACAGAAACTGACGACTGTAGATTCTGTGGGAAAGAAGAAGAAACTGCTGTTCACTTATTAACAGAAAGCTTCACCGAATGTCTTGGACATGGAATAACAGAAAAAACGCAGATTTAGCCTCTTTGAGGACTTCTCCGATATTTCTGTTCAAGAAGCTCTGAAACTGGAGGGTGAGTTTTAGCTATGATAATTTATTAGGAGTCCTTTTCAGTAATGCTGTAACTTCGGACATTTGAAGCATATGGATGATACTCTCTATTCATTTGATTTCAACTTTGGTCCAAGGCTTACCAGCGTGGTAATTTTTGTACCTGGAATGTTATTAGTTTGGATTCGCTGATGTAATTATTAAGAATACTCGTGATGTCTTATGGTGGTATTCTGTTTTCATCTGTAAGTCAATCTATAACTTTTCATAAGCTTACAGGAAAATTGCAATTCTGGACCTCTTTAAGGCATCTGTAGCTTACAGAAATCGTTAAATATTTACGAGTACACGACGGGTGATCGGAAGCATTATCGAATGACATATTGTGAGGTTACGTTGAATGGTTTGTTTATTTTTGGACGATGAACAACAACGTTTGAATATAAGAAATTCATGATGAATAATAATAGGTCGCTAGGCTTTGTTTATTGAATTGTTATTGGAAGAAAATCATAACAGGTAAGTACCATTGTTCAATAATATACATGATCTAAAAATCATTCTTCTTTATAATAGGAACTTTATGAGAAATGGAAGGAGAAAGTTGCGTGATAAAATGAGTCCATTTGAAATGCCGAATGCCCAGTTTGTGACTATGTTCCGATCGAAGAAGCAGTGTAAAATGAATTTATTAAATGCTCTACAGCAATTTTTACCAAGAATTTTTTTCTTTCCTGTTTTCAATTTACTCGATGAAAAGAACAAACGCATACTAGATGAAATAAAAGTATTTTTAAATTTAAATCAAAACCATTTACTCTAAGACATGAAGTTCCATGTTCATCGATGAGTAGTTCAAAAGTGACACTGTAAATAAGATATGTAGTTACAAGGGCAATTCCAGAATTGTATTATTTACGAATCTGAAAGTCGGCCAGTTACAGACCAATCGTACGCTACAGTATCGTAACTCACAGATGATAAGCAGAATACCACCATTAGTAGAAAAATTTAAATTGTATTCCTAAGTACATAGATATCACCACTCGAAATTTGAATATTATCACATGCCGTAAAATGAAAATGATATAATAACGTCTCGTGCTATCTCCCTAACTTTAACACTTCTTAACTCTTTAGAGAATCATCAGTATAGAAACTTTGGAATCGATATTGCTATTCCTACATCGTGGAACCTATAGGAAATCTCATTAACCCATTAGGGACTGAATTGATAAATTTTTCACAATATCGATATACGAGTATTATCCCTATTCGCATTAGAAGTTGCATAATAAACACCAAGAGATCAAAATATTTACCAAATTGTCTGCCATTTACAAAATGGTGGCCGTTCCGTATATGGAACACTAGGGCGTGGAAAAAGGAATATAATATTGAGAAATGATTTATGTTATATTTCAATAATTATTAGAAAAAATGAGTTTGAACTGTGTTATTGAATATAAAGTAGACTCTCGATAATTTGAAACTCGATCAATTGAATCTCTCGATTATTTGAAGTACTTTCCAGGTCCCTTGAATAACACTTGATAATTTGAAAAACATCAACGTGTTCTGACCCCCTCGATAATTTGAAGTTGCAGCTGTGGCATCTTGGTCAATAACACTTTTTAATTTGAAGTCAAATCACCCAAACAAATTTTCTCTTCTACCAGACTCAGAATGGAGCCTCCTACCATACTGTGAAGAGTTAACAGTTGAGGATTATGTTCAATTTGATGAAGATATAGATGTCCACGGCATCCTAGTCCTTCTCTTAACACTACGCTCCTACGCCCTCAGGGCAGAAACAAACGATGATTTCTTCTCAGCTCTTAACATTATGAAAAATACCCTGGACTCGATAGCAATTTACGAACTACTTTTCGAAATGAAATACTTATGTTATCATATACACATAAAGATCATGTATGAAGAATGAAATACATAATTACATATCCAAACTCATTAGTATGTAACTCACCCTCTTGTTTATTTGAATTCTTTTATTTTGAACTCTCGGTAATTTGAACATTTCGTTGGTCCCTTGAGTTTCAAATTATCGAGAGTCGACTGTATTTCAATAATTATTTGAAAAAAATGGGTTTGAACTGTGTTATTGAATATATTTCAATAATTATTGGAAAAAATGGGTTTCAACTGTGTGAAACTGAATGAAACAGTCCATACAGAGACTGACGTCAAATTTTCCACACAGTTGGTAAAGAGAGATTCTTATTTAGTGTTACCTGAACATACGAGTATAAGGTTCTTCTCTTTTGCCCATCTCTACCGCTGAGCTCTCTTTGATGGTGACGCAATAGTTGATAATGGGACATCATCTGAAATCTCGTATTCCTTACATAATCTGTCACAGAAAAATTTCCCGACCTTGAACCGCTTTTCTTGTCGAGTTCAGCGTTTGCTGTAAGTTGTTTTACAGATATTTAATCTGCAGAACCCTTGTCTGATGAGTCGTTATGCTTTAACAGTTCGACATACATCATTCAGTTCGAAATCCTCTCAAAATTAATTACAATCTAATAAATCCGCAATATCTTGAACTGCAGATGGATGGTATCCTACAAGCCTAGTGTTCCCTATATTTCATTTAATTACAACTTTGGTCCATGGCTCACCAGCGTGGTAATTTTTGAACCGAGAATATTATTAGTTTGTTAACTTCAAGAATATTCGTGATGTCTCAGTAGAAAATCAGAAAAATTTAAATTGTATTCTTAAGTACCTTGATATTACCATTGGAAATTGGAACATTATCACATGCCGTAAAATAAAAATGATATAATAGTGCAATCTCCCTAACTTTAACACTCCTTAACTCTTTAGAGAATCATCAGTATAGAAACTTTGGAATCGATATTGCTATTCCTACATCGTGGAACCTATAAGAAATCTCATTAAATCTGCACGACTTCCGCACTTCGGGTCATATTGGATTTATTGTTTCGTTCACCAGCAGCTGTTCTTCACTCTGTTGGTGTGATAATATAAAATTTCCGCTACGTATTGTTTTTTCGTCGTTTTCCGTGAAATGTTCGTGACTTGCTTGGTTAACGTTAAGACGGAATGCTTCGGAGGTTTATTTTTCTTTTCATATTAATTTTTCCGGTTGATAAGTTATAATTATTGGAGGCATGACTTTTCACTGAAATCCTTGAAGTTGTTGTTTCACACCTGAGTAAAATAGTGATATCATTTGATCAGAAGGTTCAGTAAGATATCATAAAGATGCCCCTACACGTAAATAGTCCCAGCTTTCTATTTGCCTGAATAATTTCCGAAATCACTTCAGTTGGATGTTTGATTTTGACAAATAGAAAATGACTTTTTCGGATGACAATCAACAAAATGATAAGGTTTGAAATCAGAGTATCAAATAGGAATATGGTTCGGAAGGAAATTCTAAAAGTAATATGAATTATTCATTACTAGCTATGAAAACCAATGATACTAAGTCACTTTAAGTTATGTTCAGAAGGGAATTGTAAACTTTCAACAAAATGTTAGGTCATATTATTGTTATGATGAAATGAAGTGATTGTGGAAATTCAACTGATTTTGTCAGAAAGCAACATAAAATGATACGCATCAGTTCAAAATCATAGACAAACGTTTAGTTAGTCTATGGTTCAAAATCACAACATTGTCAAATAGAACACGCATCAACTGATTTTGCATCAGTTTGGAAGTAATGCAGCGTCAAATAGAAAGGGCCTAGTAGTGCATTGTAATCAACCAAGCTCTAGAGTGAGAGTGAAAGCACTTTATTGCCGAACTGGGGTAATGTAATCAATAGGTGAGATTTTAAATTCTATCAACCCGATTACACTCAGCTCACTTAAATGGCAGGGAGCAGGGGAGTGGGCAGCGCGAGAATGTAATCACTACACTTCCCTGCTGCCTCACCGTCCCACTCGTTTTGCTCTACGCTCCCTGAATTGGCGGTCTTTCGTACGGAAGTCAAAGGAGCAGCAGCGTGGACAGCTGTATGTGATTAAATTTAACTAGGTTGCTTGGGAATTTCCGACACTTGGTCGCGAGGGAATTGTTGCGGCAGTGTGTAAATGCTCACTGCTTTAGATATTGCTGCAGAAGTATTTCGGGAATTATTGCCGACAACGCGAGTGGCAGTAAGGAGGGCTGAGTGTAATAGAAGCTTTACAATTTGAAGGCAGTCTTTCTTCAAGCCTTTCTGACGAGTTGGGAAAAAGAAAAGATAATTTCATAACAAAAAGAAGTTAGGAAACAACTTTGAAACATTTTAGAAGCTTTCTATCATTCAAATGTGAAATTGATCGTCAGTTATCGCATTTTTTCTTGAGAGAGAATATCTTGAGAAGAATATTCTCGAGGTACCTATTCGATGATAAAATGTTTATCTACAACGCTAATTTTTAAAATCCAAATTTATTACTGCTTGCGTTTTGGCATTACATGTAGCTCAAGGTGCATGTATAAAATTTCATCTCACATTCATTGGTATGCTCTCAGCGGAGGGTGGAATTGAATTTGGGGTACCTCAAGGGTCCATACTGGGTCCAATCCTTTTCCTTGTTTACATAAATGATTTGGCCATCTCAGCTTGTGATTTATTATGTTTGTTCTGTGATGATACATCCATCATTGTACATTCAAGGTGCAAAAGCGAATTTATGGAGAGAGTCAAACTAGCAGTGGAGGAGGTTGAGAGATGGTTTCTGTCGAATTCACTCAAGTTGAATTCAGGCAAAACAGGTAGATTGGATTTTGGAGGAAGGGAGAATCGAGGTTGTGTTAAGTTCCTAGGAATCATAATGGACAATAAATTGAATTGGGCTGCGCATGTGGATTTTGTTTGTGGTAAATTGTTTAGAAGTTTTCATCTTTTAAGAAGTCTGAAAAAGTGTGGTACTGAAGATATGGTTAGAACAGCTTATTTTTCAAACTTCCAGAGCATTCTTCTGTATGGTATACTGCTGTGGGGAAATGCTTCGGAGGCTTCGCGAGTGTTTATTCTACAAAAAAAGCAATACGTATTATGTATGGGGTGGATAGAAGAACTTCATGTAGAACATATTTCGTGAATCATAAAATAACAACTTTTCCATGCTTATTCATAAGAAAGTGTTTGAAATATGTATACCAGAAAGCAGGAAATTTGCCGAGAATGGAACTAACCATTGGTTTAACACTCGAAACAGAAACCTTTATGTCCAAGAAATCGATATTATTTGGAAGGGTCAACGGAAATAAAAAAGTAAATTAAAAATGGGGGCTACTTCAAAACTAAGGGAGTAAACTTCCATGTTTGGGTGTTTTTGTCGATAATATTAGGTATATTTGATGACCTTAAATTATCGCTAACTCATGACCAAACACACTGTATTTATAATTTAATGAAGAAGAATATAGTTTTTGATTATTTATCATATTTTTGAGTTTTATTCAAGATGATGATTATTTAAACATTTAAAAGTTATATAAAGAAAGACTGATAAAAGTTTCATAGATTTGTTTTTGTTAGTTCCAATTGCACTCAATTTTTGTGTTATAAGTTTTTTCTGATATTCATATTCGCCAAAACATTCGCAGAAATTTTGCGGATGCGAATGCAAATACGAATATTCAAAAATATACGAATATATGCGAATGCGAATATTCGTTACAACTCTAATACTCATCATACGGAAGTGTTAAAAGCCAAATTATAGCATTCAATGCGGATTCGTCTATCGACCATTGGACATAATGTTACAATCCCATCGGGACAGAACCGAGGACATTTATTGATCGTCATAAAAACTCATTTATTTCTTAATAGTTGAATTCATAATACGTGAGATCATCCGTTCATTATCATTAGTGAATTAATTATACTCGACCAGTGATATTTCTACATCAATGAATCTAACTCTATACGTTGTAACGTATGCATGATATTATGTATTTTTTTGAGAATTCAATAAAACAGGTGGGAGTATAAAGAACCTCAACAGAGAACCTCAACAGAACATAAATTTATATCCTATAATGCTGAAAATCTGTACTTATATATTGTTTCAATAAACAGAATGAATAATTTTTCTCGGTCAATGTTGTCACCTTCGATGTGTGGAATAGCAAAATCGAATGAATTCGATATACAAGGTGTCAGAGAAAAGAGTATAGTACCACGCAATAGAGGGCCATAAAATATGAAAAAAGGTCCCATAAATATATGTCCTATATGTAATATTAATTCCTTCAAGACATGGTGATGAAGTTTATTTTTTATTTTTTTGTTTATACCTTTGAACATCTTTTAAATATTTAATGTTTTTTTGTTAATTAATCAGTCTTTTGCTGTTGCTAAAGAATTGAATTATTGAAGTGTTTTGACCTTGTTATCGTAAGTGGGTTACTTTGGCGCTTCTAGACAATTTGCGTGTATCATAACTTTTCGATGCGTTCTTATTAGAAACCGTTGTTCCTAACGACATCAAGAAAGTATACCTTTTTGAAGGAAAAAATATAGAGCAATCGCTTTTTTTAGTCCAGAATGACATACAGTGTAGGGCAAAAAGGTTTGGGTTGATATAAATTTGGAGGAATTCTGTATGTAACGCCCTCTATTAGTAATCTAAAAACTAATAAGGTATTTGGATTCTGCATCATTAAAAACCCCCACATATCACATTTTGTTCCATTCTCACATCTTCGTCCAAAGTTATTAAAGAAAACCAAATAAAAAATGAAACAGCAAGAGAATGATTAATTAACAAAAAAACGTTAGTGTTTAAAAGATGTTCAAGTTATTGAAAGAAAACAAATAAGAAAGTATGGCTGAAGGACTCAGGTCGATGGCCTCAAATACATTTATTATTATTAAGAAAGTAAACTTCTTGAAGGAAGCAGTTTCGGACATATATTAACCTTTTTTTCATAGTTTATGACCCTATATCGAGTGGCACTATGCATGGTACTTCTTTCCTTGACACCCTGTAGATTGTAGAATAAAAAATAACGTATTGATGGAGAAAACGCTTGTACAAGTTGATTGATATTCTCAAATGCGCTTCTATTTTTTCCGGAATGAAAATTATATGGATGTGTCTTCTGACCGTAGACAATGAAACCCAAAACGTATTGAAATTATCTAAAGCGATACCGTACTCTTACACCGAACAGTTTCGAATTTATGACATCCTTGCCAAGGAATTAATTTAACATGAAAACGGTAGAAATATTAACAGAAATAATCAATATGCTTCAGGCTTCAAGAAGCTATAGCATATTGTAATCTTGTTCTCTAGATTATTCGGATGTGTGTTTAAATCATTTAGGTAGATTTATTTCATCCATTCAGTTAGTTTCACTTTAAAACTTTCTCTATGAATAATTCTCTTCAAGGAGTTATTTCTTCTAACGTAAACAATTCGGCAATTATAAGCCATGAGCATATAATCAAGCGGTGATGTCACATCTTATAAATTTCAATAGTCAATGAAAGATGTCTAGGAACTTCGAATATTGCTGATTTCAACATTGGACCACCCACAAAATTTTATGAATATATCATATGATTTATGAGTGGAAAAATTTTTCGGTAGCCTTATTCTATTTCTGTACCACTTCGAAATGAGTAGTCACAAGTTTTTTCTTATAGTTCCGAAATTTGAGTTAACATTGAAACCAAGAGATCGCTCGAGAGTAAGTTTGAATGCAGTTTGTGGAATAAAGGAATATTAATTATATTATTCATTACTTTCTATTGGTTTTGCCTGTGTTTTGTTTTATATTCAGCCTAACTCAATGAATGAAACAAATAGTTATTTATACAACAAGTGAGTTAAATGAATGTTTATTCACGAGAAGAAAGTTGACCCACGAGCCCGTAGGGCGAGTGGGTTAATTTCTTCGAGTGAATAAACATTTTTAACTCACGTGTCGTATACAAAATTGTATCCCATTTTGATGAAAATTCAAATAATGAATACTTTTTAGAAGAAATATAAGGTATAATTCAAATTCATAACGAGATTTCCCTTCGATCGATGGTTGCTAGGGCACTATGTAATTAATTGTTTGAAAGTGTCAATGAAAATTATAGAACAGTCAAAGAATTTTTGTTTCGAAAAAATGTTGAGCGGTGACGACGAGGTTGTAGTTCCTGAGTGCATTATACAAGAAGCAAATGAGGCAGCAGAAGCAGTAATTCCATTAAATCAAAAATATTGTATGAAAAGCAATATACGGCATTTTGTGCCTGGAGAAATAATAAAAAGCCGAAGGTGTCAATGAAAAATAATTTTGGCGTATAATTCCGAACAATCCAAGAAAGTTAAATCGTCGTCTTTATGGTGCTACTGTTCACAACTTAAGAAAATGTTGGCTCTGAAAGAAAAATAGACATCGCAGATTTCACCAAGTCACCGCCTTTCCGAAGCAACATTCCAGGGGATACGTAGAAAGTAAGTCGTGAACATTTTATCCCAATAGTGAATTAAAAAAAATTAATTCACTCAGTGGATAAACGTCAACTTACCCATTTACCGTGGGTTGAATATTGTCATCTTTAAACGTCAAAATGGGATAATAGTTATTTATACAACAAGTGAGTTAAATGAATGTTTATTCATGAGAAGAAAGTTTGACCCACGAGCCCGTAGGGCGAGTGGTTAATTTCTTCGAGTGAATAAACATTTTTAACTCACGTGTCGTATACAAAATTTTATCCCATTTTGATGAAAATTCAAATAATGAATACTTTTAGAGGAAATATTAGGTATAATTCAAATTCATAACGAGATTTCCCTTCGAACGATGGTTGCTAGGGCACTATGTAATTAATTGTTTGCAAGTGTCAATGAAAATTATAGAACAGTCAAAGAATTTTTGTTCCAAAAAAATGTTGAGCGGTGACGACGAGGTTGTAGTTCCTGAGTGCATTATACAAGGAGCAAATGAGGCAGCAGAAGCAGTAATTTCATTAAAATCGAAAATATTGTACGAAAAGCAATATACGGCATTTAGTGCCTGGAGAAATAATAAAAAAGCCGAAGGTGTCAATGAAAAATTAATTTTGGCGTATAATTCCGAACAATCCAAGAAAGTTAAATCGTCGTCTTTATGGTGCTACTATTCACAACTTGAGAAAATGTTGGCTCTGAAAGAAAAAATAGACATCGGCAGATTTTACCAAGTCCCCGCCTTTTTGAAGCAACATTCCAGGGGATACGTAGAAAGTAAGTGGTGAACATTTTATCCCATTAGTGAATTAAAAAAAATTTAATTCACTCAGTGGATAAACGTCAACTTACCCTTGTTACCATGGGTTGAATATTGTCGTCTTTAAACGTCAAAATGAGATAAAATAATTTATTTCAATGAACTGCCATAGCCTTTCGATATGAGTATTTCTGCTCATATTTTGAACAATCCAATTTTCACTCGTTACACTAATACGGGAAGACAAATATTCTTTGCTGGGGTTTTTACTCCGTGTTCGCGTACCTTACAAATGTATGGTTCCCCATTTGAATTTTCCTCTCCTAATACTGTGAAATACACATGCTAGGATATTATTTAATATACGAGAAATTTTGCAAAGTCATATCTCAAAAGAAAGAACATTCATTTTTCAGAAACGTATAGCTTGTTTTTAGGGCACATATGCTGTGTATTCTCTACTGTGGTTATAGATATCATTCAAATTTTATAATCGCATGAGTGCTCTTTACGGAAAATATTCGATGACAAGAAATAATTTCAGAATTTTTGACAGTGTCTCGTAAAGTTGGGCCAATGAAAAAGAAACAATGCTTAGATCGATTTCCATTCTTTCCTATTACTATTTTGTACATCGAATAGCACGCAAAAAATAGTAGTTTTTAACAAATTTTATCTTTTGTTTCAATTTGATATTTCTGACCGTTTCAAAAATATCTACGTAAACATTGAATGACATAAATGAAATCTTCTCTTGCAAAATTTTGACCCAGTCTGTACTTCTCTCGGAAAAAAATAAAAACTTATACAAGCAGTTATGATCATTGTTCGTTCCATTTCATCGTATATTTCATAGAAAGAATAGTTGGTTTTGACAGAAAAAAAGATTTTCTATGATTCTTTCTACCATCTTCAGTTTCAGAAGATCGAATTGTAATATCGTGTGAAACCATAAGAAATACTACCGGAATATTCGAAAGAATAGGAGGTAGGAGGTCTATGAGGCAGAGAGTTAATGCATGTATTCTACATTACATATCTTCATCTCCTGACATAGACATACAATATCTTAGAATATTCATTTTATGGAACATACGATGAAATGGAATGAACAGTGATCATAACTGCTTGTATTAGTTTTTATTTTTTCCGAGAAAAGTATCGACTGTATCGAAATTTTGCAGAATGATTTTTTCTCCAGAATTGAATGGGAAACCATAAGAAAATTTTATTTTTCGAAAATCTATCCCACGAAAACGATTTTTGAAAGAAAATCATTAGGGAATGTTATTTTCAACCTCTATAATGAAGTTATGGGATTAAAAAAAATTGTGTGAGTAACATCTGCTCAATGAATGATTTCATGTATATTTTTGTGAGTCAGTGTTTTTTAGGACTCCTAAAAAAAATAAAAACTGTCATCTCGTCCTCGCCTTCCAAAGGCTGTATCTTGGAAGGGGAGTCGATTTCGAAGAAAAATTCATATGAAATACCACTGCTTATTTTCATCGAGGAATCATTTCTTGCATTTGTTTACAGACACCTGTATAGTTTTCATCCTCTCTTCTTAAGCTTACGAATGATTGAATTCATGCACTTAATCAAAAGAGAACCCTCAATAAACGAAATGAAATTAAATAGAAAAATAAATGAGAGTCGCAAAAAGGGAAGAAATCAAAACAATTCTGTGACAAATACGATTTAACTGAACTGCGATTTGAGATCAGGCAAAGAGAGATGCTCATACCTGTTGCACCCTCCCACAAATTCATTATGATTTGTTCCACTTCATGACCAAACTGAAAGACGGAGTGAATAAACTGAACAATGACATCATAAAATAACTTCTCACTCCCAAATATGTTTACAATGTATCGTTGCGTTTCGCAAACCTTCTGGTTACGTTTTGTTGTTCCCGATTATGTGTTTCGGTATTTACAAAAGATAAATAAATAATTAAAACGGAGTACTTCAGTGTGTATTTTTAATATTCAGTCAAGAACCAAGCGCTTTCGACACAATAATTGTCATCATCAGGGTTCCCCGTCCAGGAGTAAAACCACAGGCGGCATGCGGAAGAGTCAATACACAAAATTTACAAACTTAACATGCAGAACAATCAATATACGTAGAAAAGACAACGGTCAAAATCGAGTACAGTTTTTCGCCAGAAGAAGTAAACAGTTTAAGAAGTTTACTTCTTCTGGCGAAAAACTGTACTCGATTTTGACCGTTGTCTTTTCTACGTATATTGATTGTTCTGCATGTTAAGTTTGTAAATTTTGTGTATTGACTCTTCCGCATGCCGCCTGTGGTTTTACTCCTGGACGGGGAACCCTGATGATGAAATTATTGTGTCGAAAGCGCTTGGTTCTTGACTGAATATTAAAATACACACTGAAGTACTCCGTTTTAATTATTTAATATATTTGGTGTGCACAACCATTATTCAAACATATAAAAGATAATACTCGTAAATAGCTCAGATTTATTGACAACGAATCGATTGACGAAGATTATTTTTTTCGTTGGAAAATTGTAATAACCGCGGGAACTATAATGCTTCTTCGGATTACTATTGGCTCTGAAGAACAGCCTGTTTTGAGACCCAAAAGACACACATTATTGATTTGAATGGGACTTTGTCGGAAGACCAAACTTATCAGAAGGAGGTTTTCATATTTTCTCCATCAAAGAAATTCACTCATATTGCAGGTTTAAGTCTGGTTGAAAAAAACAGACTGTTGATATGCTGTTATTATGCTGTTTTCCACTAAGAGGTGTTATTTTGATATTCAAAGAAAAATGCCATTTTCAATATTAAGAAGAAGCTATGCCACTAATATTGGAAAATAACATCAGGTAAATGACCACCGCGTACACGCTTACAATAACATATCCTTTAAAGACAACTTTCCATAACCAAATCGCAAAGTCGCTGCCCTATGTGCTCGATAGCCTCAAGAAGTCTTTGAGGTCTTGAATTGACGCTGGGCTATTTGCTTAGACCTTCTCTTTCACGTGGTCCCAAAGGAAGAAGTCGCAAGGTGTTAAATCACAAGATCTCGCTGGCCAATTGTGATCACCTCTTCGAGAGATAACACGGTTAGAAAACTTTTCCCGCAAAAGATCAATGATTTCGTTCCTTGTGTGACACGTAGCGCCTTCTTGTTGAAAGTTAACGCTGTCCAGTAATGTATAATTACATTTATGGAATGCGTAATTCCAAAGAACGACGAAGAATATACAAACCTGGGTTTTCCTCAACACTTTCGGCTAGAGCTAGAGCAATATTCTCTGCTCTTTTTGAACGACGTGCACGGGTTTTATTCTTCATATCACTAACTTGCCCCAAAGCAATCGGATTTTTCCTACCAATTTCTTCATTGCGGTCCGACAAGGCGCTTCACGACGACCCAAAAGTGTTCGAGTTTTACGAACCGTCTCTGCCTAATTTTCACCATTTTTGTAGTGACTTTTAATGATTTCAATGCGTTCTTGAAGCGTGTATCGTTCCATTTTTATTGAAGGCGTAGTTTCTTCTTGTCAAATGTCAAAAAATGACAGCTTCAAACTTGACATCTACAGAAATAGCGGGCTATTCAAAATAACACCTCTTATTGGAAAACCCTCCAGAAACAAGGATGACGAAAATGTTGAGTATTTGCAATTCGTTGAATTTGAATTGAATATTGATTTGACAACTTGCAGAAATATTGTATTTCTCGAATCGATCAAAACTTTGGATTACATGTGGTACGAGATTCAGAAAACAATAGCATTTCGATCCTGCAACAATTACAAATTACCATAATCATAAACTGAAGCTGAATGTTGGCGGACAATGCAGATCTTTCGAGATATTTTCATTCTATAGCCATAATTACATCGTGAAAAATTATAATATTATAAAAATTTACATAATACACTATCGTAACCTTCACAAATTTTGTCGCGATAATAATGAACATCTCGAGATATCATTTTTATCTTTTCACTACAGAAAGGAGTTCCAAGATCGAAAGATACAAATTTGAAAATTTTATGTTTTGCATTTTTTTACATTTCATTCAGGGAACCTTCATTTGATACTGATTTCCTCATTTCATATAGCACCTTGTATATTTTCGCAATTTCTGATTTCTACTCAAATTTACCCTTTTATTGATGTACCAAACTCTTCATTTTTTTAATGATTCTATGAGAAAACATTAATTAAAATTGCAGTAGGCTTCATTATTATGTATAATCTTAATTTAGACTTCATTAATGATTGATAATCCATGGAAACATGTGAATACATTATTTTTTGCAACTTTGATAGTTCTCAATAGTTGCAACTAACATGCAAAAATGAACAACCGGGAAAATGAAATTTCTATTGACGTTTTCTTCATGAAATCAAAAGTGGAATACAAATGGTGATACATCGTAGAAAAGGAAATCTCGAAGTTAATTTTTAGTAAAAAATAGACAAGATGCTGTATTGAACAAAAGACTTTTTATGTTTGTCTCAGATGAAGGATCCTCGAACGAATTCAAATTTATATCTTTCGAAATAACTTAAGTTAATCCATTGGAACAGACTTACTGGGACACCAGATATACAGGGTGTTTCATCATAAACTGGACAAACATATATTTTCGTGTAGAGGACATCGGGAGAATCATTTTTGCCTTATACAATATATCCCGTTTTCGAAGCATAAGCGAGATACAGGGTGTCAAACGTCATTTTTGAGCAAGATTCTTATGAGTGTGGTCAGTTATGTATAACACTTGGTGTAACGGTTTTTGGTCAAATCTCAGTATTTTTTTTTGGTCCTCTATCCAGAAAAGTGGACGAACTCCGAAAAAAATTTACAAAATGGCGGAAAACCTGCAATGTTCCAAATTTTTTTTTGCGGTTGTCAAATTGACTTTTGTTTTCTGAATGAACACAATTTTCTAAGACTTTCTGTGAAAAAATTTTTTCAAAAATCGAACACAATTTTTTTTTTACATGTCTACAGCGATGAAAAAATTTCACTCGAAATGGATGAAATTTTGTACAATTGTACTTCTTGAATTATCAATACGATTATGAAAACAGAATCGTAAAATATCGAACGGTTTCGTTACTACAGTCATTCAAATGTTTCGTTCGGACCTCTGAAATATTGAAAATAAAATTGTTTTGGGTTCTAGAGTCAAAATGATTAAATTATTGGCATGTCTAAACATTTTAGATGAATTTAAACGAAAAAATCAGTGAAACTTAGTTGGGACTCGAAACGACGTAGGTATTAAATAGGGAAATGGCACTGTTCTAAGGATATTAATATTCGTTGCCAGGCAACAGTAGTTCGTAGTTCATAGAGTTGGACTGGTATTTTAATTTCAGTGAATATAATGTAGCCAGTAGTCAAACTCTATGAACTACAGACTACCGTTGCCTGGCAACGAATATTAATATCCTTAGAACAGTGCCATTTCCCTATTTAATACCTACGTCGTTTCGAGTCCCAACTAAGTTTCACTGATTTTTTTCGTTTAAATTCATCTTAAATGTTTAGACATGCCAATAATTTAATCATTTTGATTCTAGAACCCAAAACAATTTTATTTTCAATATTTCAGAGGTCCGAACGAAACATTTGAATGACTGTAGTAACGAAACCGTTCGATATTTTACGATTCTGTTTTCAATATCGTGATTGATAATTCAAGAAGTACAATTGTACAAAATTTCATCCATTTCGAGTGAAATTGTAGACATGTAAAAAAAATTTGTGTTCGATTTTTGAAAAAATTTTTTCACAGAAAGTCTTAGAAAATTGTGTTCATTCAGAAAACAAAAGTCAATTTGACAACCGCAAAAAAAAATTTGGAACATTGCAGGTTTTCCGCCATTTTGTAATTTTTTTTCGGAGTTCGTCAACTTTTCTGGATAGAGGACCCAAAAATACTGAGATTTGTTCAAAAACCGTTACACCAAGTGTTATACATAACTGACCCCACTCATAAGAATCTTGCTCAAAAATGACGTTTGACACCCTGTATCTCGCTTATGCTTCGAAAACGGGATATATTGTATAAGGCAAAAATGATTCTCCCGATGTCCTCTACACGAAAATATATGTTTGTCCAGTTTATGATGAAACACCCTGTATTATAATGAAAACCTTACCAAGTAAAACTAGCCTGTTTTCAATTTAATGAAATATTATTGAAAATTGTATCAGAAAAATGCAGAAAAAATTTAATGCATAAACCCTGTGAGCGTGATGATAGCAATCCTTGAAGATGTTCAAAACAGGTAATTCGTTCGTCTCTTCAAATACCACACTATTTTATCTTTTCTGTGAGTACTTTCGAAAAAGCAGATAATAAGATCAGATACGAATAGAAACATCTGAGAGAAAAGTTTACTTCTTGCTCTGCGGTAGAAACGATAATAGGATTTTCAATTGAACATTGAATTTTTCACTATAAAATAAAATCTTTAGGTATAATTCCCATTATTTTTTTAGAATAAATATATCATACTCGCAAATTCAGCTCTAACGTCTGGGAAACTTCAACTGTGTTTGGAATAATCGGTCAGCCATTAGCTGCATTTCCTAGAATATTAACCAAAATCTATGGTAAATATGAAGAAAACATAGGGAGTCAGTAATAAAAACACATTAAAAAAGGGTTACTGTGTTTTGGTGGAATTACTAAAACTACATTACATGAAATCTATACTAATATTATAAAGAGGTAAAGTTTGTGTGTTTGTATATTTGTAAATTGTGAGGGCTAATCTCGGAATCTACTAAACCGATTCAAAAAATTCTTTCACCAATAGAAAGCCACATTATTCGTGAGTGCCATAGGCTTTATAAAACACCAAAAAATAAGAACGCTTTCACTTGGCAGTTCGTTTTGTAAAGTGAATCGGGTAAAAAACGTGTGAAAGCCAAAGCAGCGGAAGACGCGCGGGGCCTTCGGTTTAATTCGGTTCGCGTTCGTGCTCGCTTCGGAAGAAGGGGAGGCCACGCCCCTTCTCCCGATCTGAGCGTAGCTCAGTCGCGTTATCTGTATCTGTGCCCTGTGGACCTGGGGTCGCGTGGTCGTCTCCTTACGCAGCGGACGTCATCGGAATTGAATTTTTCGAAACAGAATCAGCACACTTTCGACATTCGGCCACATAAGAATGAAACGGACATACTACTGATACGTTCGTACGATACCAATGAGTGTCAGTTTTTATTAATGAAAATGTACCGAAATAAGTTGAAGGCCAGAAACAAGTATTTGATGCACAAATTCACAGTGTGCTTAATAACAGAGGTTTAACTTTCTTTCTTGACGCCCCGGAAGGCACTGGCACAACGTTTCTTGCAAATTTGGTATTAGCAAAAGTAAGACAATCCGGGAGAACTGGACTAGCTGTTGCCTCTTCGGGGATTTCCGCTACTCTGTTAAATGATGGAAAACAGCACACTCCACCTTTAAGGTACCTCTGACAGTCTAACTAGAGCAACAGTCAGTTTGTTCCATAAGTAAAAATGGGCCACTCGGAAAACTTTTACGAGAAACATCTTTGATTATATGGGACTAATGTACTATCAAAGACCTCAGAAACTCTGATGCTGTAAAGGGTGGCGTTACTTTTGTTTTTGCGGGCGATTTTCGGCACCGGCGTGAACTTAGCCGGTAAAGTTATCCTGTAAAATGAACGGAAATAGCCGAAGGCTCATTGACGTTCGTCAAATTAAACATATGTTCACGAATCGAATAATCGAATCATTTGAACGAATTAATTGCTTATTCGAGTACATTTCGAGGTCTACGATACTATAAAAATGGATTGATTCAGTATCCCACATCAATCAGATATAAAAAGGGCTTCTATGAATACTTCAGGATCAATTTATTATTCGTTCTTATTCGACTCATGTAAACAAAGTGGATGATCCTTTTCGAAAAAATATTCGGAAGGAAGAATCATATCACACAACAAGAAGTCTTTCGTCTTTACAGTTTTGTTTTCGTATGTAAGCCAATTTGAAGTATTGAAAGAATTCCTGCCTTGATCAAATCTTTTCAATGAGCCTGCTCTCATTTTCTTACATAAAGGATACGTTATCGTTGTCCAGCCAGATTTCAACTACATATTGAAAAAAACTATTGAACTTACCCTCATTTTTTTACATAGGGGAAACTGGGGTGAAAAATCACCCTATAGGTGATTTTTGCCTCTGCGGGGTCGTTATCGTTGTTTTAGCCAAAATCTTATTGTTCAAAAAAAGCCTGCTATGACAGCAGCTTTCGAATGAGTCTACCCTCATTTTCTTCCGTAGGGGATAAGGGGGTGGAAATCACCCCTAAAAGTGATTTTTGCCTCTACGGGATCGTTATCGTTCTTTAGCCAAAATCTTACTACTGAAAAAAATCCTGCTATGACATCAGCTTTCGAATGAGCCTACTCTCATTTTCTTCGGTAGCAATCGGATTTTTCTACCAATTTCTTCATTGCGGTCCGACAAGGCGCTTCACGACGACCCAAAAGTGTTCGAGTTTTACGAGCCGTCTCTGCCTAATTTTCACCATTTTTGTAGTGACTTTTAATGATTTCAATGAGTTCTTGAAGCGTGTATCGTTCCATTTTTATTGAAGGCGTAGTTTCTTCTTGTCAATGTCAAAAATGACAGCTTCAAACTTGACATCTACAGAAATAGCGGGCTATTCAAAATAACACCTCTTATATTGGAAAACCCTCCAGAAACAAGGATGACGAAAATGTTGAGTATTTGCAATTCGTTGAATTTGAATTGAATATTGATTTGACAACTTGCAGAAATATTGTATTTCTCGAATCGATCGAAACTTTGGATTACATGTGGTACGAGATTCAGAAAACAATAGCATTTCGATCCTGCAACAATTACAAATTACCATAATCATAAACTGAAGCTGAATGTTGGCGGACAATGCAGATCTTTCGAGATATTTTCATTCTATAGCCATAATTACAATCGTGAAAAATTATAATATTATAAAATTTACATAATACACTATCGTAACCTTCACAAATTTTGTCGCGATAATAATGAACATCTCGAGATATCATTTTTATCTTTTCACTAAAGAAAGGAGTTCCAAGAATTTCGAAAGATACAAATTTGAAAATTTTATGTTTTGCATTTTTTTACCTTTCATTCAGGGAACCTTCATTTGATACTGATTTCCTCATTTCATAAAGCACCTTGTATATTTTCGCAATTTCTGATTTCTACTCAAATTTACCCTTTTATTGATGTACCAAACTCTTCATTTTTTTACTGATTCTATGAGAAAACATTAATTAAAATTGCAGTAGGCTTCATTATTATGTATAATCTTAATTTAGACTTCATTAATGATTGATAATCCATGGAAACATGTGAATACATTATTTTTTGCAACTTTGATAGTTCTCAATAGTTGCAACTAACATGCAAAAATGAACAACCGGGAAAATGAAATTCTATTGACGTTTTCTTCATGAAATCAAAAGTGGAATACAAATGGTGATACATCGTAGAAAAGGAAATCTCGAAGTTAATTTTTAGTAAAAAATAGACAAGATATTGAACAAAAGACTTTTCATGTTTGTCTCAGATGAAGGATCCTCGAACGAATTCAAATTTATATCTTTCGAAATAACTTAAGTTAATCCATTGGAACAGACTTACTGGGACACCAGATATACAGGGTGTTTCATCATAAACTGGACAAACATATATTTTCGTGTAGAGGACATCGGAGAATCATTTTTGCCTTATACAATATATCCCGTTTTCGAAGCATAAGCGAGATACAGGGTGTCAAACGTCATTTTTGAGCAAGATTCTTATGAGTGTGGTCAGTTATGTATAACACTTGGTGTAACGGTTTTTGGTCAAATCTCAGTATTTTTGGTCCTCTATCCAGAAAAGTGGACGAACTCCGAAAAAAATTTACAAAATGGCGGAAAACCTGCAATGTTCCAAATTTTTTTTTGCGGTTGTCAAATTGACTTTTGTTTTCTGAATGAACACAATTTTCTAAGACTTTCTGTGAAAAATTTTTTCAAAAATCGAACACAATTTTTTTTACATGTCTACAGCGATGAAAAAATTTCACTCGAAATGGATGAAATTTTGTACAATTGTACTTCTTGAATTATCAATTACGATTATGAAAACAGAATCGTAAAATATCGAACGTTTTCGTTACTACAGTCATTCAAATGTTTCGTTCGGACCTCTGAAATATTGAAAATAAAATTGTTTTGGGTTCTAGAGTCAAAATGATTAAATTATTGGCATGTCTAAACATTTTAGATGTATTCAACGAAAAAATCAGTGAAACTTAGTTGGGACTCGAAACGACGTAGGTATTAAATAGGGAAATGGCACTGTTCTAAGGATATTAATATTCGTTGCCAGGCAACAGTAGTTCGTAGTTCATAGAGTTGGACTGGTATTTTAATTTCAGTGAATATAATGTAGCCAGTAGTCAAACTCTATGAACTACAGACTACCGTTGCCTGGCAACGAATATTAATATCCTTAGAACAGTGCCATTTCCCTATTTAATACCTACGTCGTTTCGAGTCCCAACTAAGTTTCACTGATTCTTTTCGTTTAAATTCATCTTAAATGTTTAGACATGCCAATAATTTAATCATTTTGATTCTAGAACCCAAAACAATTTTATTTTCAATATTTCAGAGGTCCGAACGAAACATTTGAATGACTGTAGTAACGAAACCGTTCGATATTTTACGATTCTGTTTTCAATATCGTGATTGATAATTCAAGAAGTACAATTGTACAAAATTTCATCCATTTCGAGTGAAATTGTAGACATGTAAAAAAAAAATTTGTGTTCGATTTTTGAAAAAATTTTTTCACAGAAAGTCTTAGAAAATTGTGTTCATTCAGAAAACAAAAGTCAATTTGACAACCGCAAAAAAAAAATTTGGAACATTGCAGGTTTTCCGCCATTTTGTAATTTTTTTTCGGAGTTCGTCAACTTTTCTGGATAGAGGACCCAAAAATACTGAGATTTGTTCAAAAACCGTTACACCAAGTGTTATACATAACTGACCCACTCATAAGAATCTTGCTCAAAAATGACGTTTGACACCCTGTATCTCGCTTATGCTTCGAAAACGGGATATATTGTATAAGGCAAAAATGATTCTCCCGATGTCCTCTACACGAAAATATATGTTTGTCCAGTTTATGATGAAACACCCTGTATTATAATGAAAACCTTACCAAGTAAAACTAGCCTGTTTTCAATTTCATAAAATATTATTGAAAATTGTATCAGAAAAATGCAGAGAAAAATTTAATGCATAAACCCTGTGAGCGTGATGATAGCAATCCTGAAGATGTTCAAACAGGTAATTCGTTCGTCTCTTCAAATACCACACTATTTTATCTTTTCTGTGAGTACTTTCGAAAAAGCAGATAATAAGATCAGATACGAATAGAAACATCTGAGAGAAATGTTTACTTCTTGCTCTGCGGTAGAAACGATAATAGGATTTTCAATTGAACATTGAATTTTTCACTATAAAATAAAATCTTTAGGTATAATTCCCATTATTTTTTTAGAATAAATATATCATACTCGCAAATTCAGCTCTAACGTCTGGGAAACTTCAACTGTGTTTGCAATAATCGGTCAGCCATTATAGCTGCATTTCCTAGAATATTAACCAAAATCTATGGTAAATATGAAGAAAACATAGGGAGTCAGTAATAAAAACACATTAAAAAAGGGTTACTGTGTTTTGGTGGAATTACTAAAACTACATTACATGAAATCTATACTAATATTATAAAGAGGTAAAGTTTGTGTGTTTGTATATTTGTAAATTGTGAGGGCTAATATCGGGATCTACTAAACCGATTTAAAAAATTCTTTCACCAATAGAAAGCCACATTATTCGTGAGTGCCATAGGCTTTATAAAACACCAAAAATAAGAACGCTTTCACTTGGCAGTCCGTTTTGTAAAGTGAATCGGGTAAAAAACGTATGAAAGCCAAAGCAACCGGAAGACGCGCGGGGCCTTAGATTTAATTCGGTTCGCGTTCGTGCTCGCTTCGGGAGAAGGGGAGGCCACGCCCCCTTCTCCCGATCTGAGCGTAGCTCAGTCGCGTTATCTGTATCTGTGACCTGTGGACCTGTGGTCGCGTGGTCGTCTCCTTACGCAGCGGACGTCATCGGAATTTAATTTTTCGAAACAGAATTAGCACACTTTCGACATTCGGCCACATAAGAATGAAACGGACATACTACTGATAAGTTCGTACGATACCAATGAGTGGTCAGTTTTTATTAATGAAAATGTACCGAAATTAGTTAAAGGCCATAAACAAGTATTTGATGCACATAATTCACAGTGTGCTTAATAACAGAGGTTTAACTTTCTTTCTTGATGCCGCGGAAGGCACTGGTACAACGTTTCTTGCAAATTTGGTATTAGCAAAATTAAGACAATCCGAGAGAACTGGACTAGCTGTTGCCTCTTCGGGGATTGCCGCTACTCTGTTAAATGATGGAAAAACAGCACACTCCACCTTTAAGGTACCTCTGACAGTCTAACTAGAGCAACAGTCAGTTTGTTCCATAAGTAAAAATGGGCCACTCGGAAAACTTTTACGAGAAACATCTTTGATTATATGGGACTAATGTACTATCAAAGACCTCAGAAACTCTGATGCTGTAAAGGGTGGCGTTACTTTTGTTTTTGCGGGCGATTTTCGGCACCGGCGTGAACTTAGCCGGTAAAGTTATCCTGTAAAATGAACGGAAATAGCCGAAGGCTCATTGACGTTCGTCAAATTAAACATATGTTCACGAATCGAATAATCGAATCATTTGAACGAATTAATTGCTTATTCGAGTACATTTCGAGGTCTACGATACTATAAAAATGGATTGATTCAGTATCCCACATCAATCAGATATAAAAAGGGCTTCTATGAATACTTCAGGATCAATTTATTATTCGTTCTTATTCGACTCATGTAAACAAAGTGGATGATCCTTTTCGAAAAAATATTCGGAAGGAAGAATCACATCACACAACAAGAAGTCTTTCGTCTTTACAGTTTTGTTTTCGTATGTAAGCCAAATTTGAAGTATTGAAAGAATTCCTGCCTTGATCAAATCTTTTCAATGAGCCTGCTCTCATTTTCTTACATAAAGGATACGTTATCGTTGTCCAGCCAGATTTCAACTACATATTGAAAAAAACTATTGAACTTACCCTCATTTTTTTACATAGGGAAACTGGGGTGAAAAATCACCCTATAGGTGATTTTTGCCTCTGCGGGGTCGTTATCGTTGTTTAGCCAAAATCTTATTGTTCAAAAAAGCCTGCTATGACAGCAGCTTTCGAATGAGTCTACCCTCATTTTCTTCCGTAGGGGATAAGGGGGTGGAAATCACCCCTAAAAGTGATTTTTGCCTCTACGGGGTCGTTATCGTTCTTTAGCCAAAATCTTACTATTGAAAAAAATCCTGCTATGACATCAGCTTTCGAATGAGCCTACTCTCATTTTCTTCGGTAGGGGATAAGGGGGTAAAAATCACCCCTAAAGGTGATTTTTGCCTCTACGGGGTCGTTATCGTTTTTTAGCCAAAATCTTACTATTGAAAAAAATCCTGCTATGACAAAAGCTTTCGAATGAGCCTACTCTCATTTTCTTCCGTAGGGGATAAGGGGGTGAAAATCACCCCTAAAAGTGATTTTTGCCTCTACGGGGTCGTTATCGTTTTTTAGCCAAAATCTTACTATTGAAAAAAATCCTGCTATGACAAAAGCTTTCGAATGAGCCTACTCTCATTTTCTTCCGTAGGGGATAAGGGGGTGAAAATCACCCCTAAAAGTGATTTTTGCCTCTACGGGGTCGTTATCGTTCTTTAGCCAAAATCTTACTATTAAAAAAAATCCTGCTATGACATCAGCTTTCGAATGAGCCTACTCTCATTTTCTTCGGTAGGGGATAAGGGGGTAAAAATCACCCCTAAAGGTGATTTTTGCCTCTACGGGGTCGTTATCGTTTTTAGCCAAAATCTTACTATTGAAAAAAATCCTGCTATGACATCAGCTTTCGAATGAGCCTACTCTCATTTTCTTCGGTAGGGGATAAGGGGGTAAAAATCACCCCTAAAGGTGATTTTTGCCTCTACGGGGTCGTTATCGTTTTTTAGCCAAAATCTTACTATTGAAAAAAATCCTGCTATGACAAAAGCTTTCGAATGAGCCTACTCTCATTTTCTTCCGTAGGGGATAAGGGGGTGAAAATCACCCCTAAAAGTGATTTTTGCCTCTACGGGGTCGTTATCGTTCTTTAGCCAAAATCTTACTATTGAAAAAAATCCTGCTATGACAAAAGCTTTCGAATGAGCCTACTCTCATTTTCTTCGGTAGGGGATAAGGGGGTAAAAATCACCCCTAAAGTGATTTTTGCCTCTACGGGGTCGTTATCGTTCTTTAGCCAAAATCCTACTATTGAAAAAAATCCTGCTATGACAAAAGCTTTCGAATGAGCCTACTCTCATTTTCTTCGGTAGGGGATAAGGGGGTAAAAATCACCCCTAAAGGTGATTTTTGCCTCTACGGGGTCGTTATCGTTCTTTAGCCAAAATCTTACTATTGAAAAAAATCCTGCTATGACATCAGCTTTCGAATGAGCCTACTCTCATTTTCTTCGGTAGGGGATAAGGGGGTAAAAATCACCCCTAAAGGTGATTTTTGCCTCTACGGGGTCGTTATCGTTCTTTAGCCAAAATCTTACTATTGAAAAAATCCTGCTATGACATCAGCTTTCGAATGAGCCTACTCTCATTTTTTTCGGTAGGGGATAAGGGGGTAAAAATCACCCCTAAAGGTGATTTTTGCCTCTACGGGGTCGTTATCGTTTTTTAGCCAAAATCTTACTATTGAAAAAAATCCTGCTATGACATCAGCTTTCGAATGAGCCTACTCTCATTTTCTTCGGTAGGGGATAAGGGGGTAAAAATCACCCCTAAAGGTGATTTTTGCCTCTACGGGGTCGTTATCGTTCTTTAGCCAAAATCTTACTATTGAAAAAATCCTGCTATGACATCAGCTTTCGAATGAGCCTACTCTCATTTTTTTCGGTAGGGGATAAGGGGGTAAAAATCACCCCTAAAGGTGATTTTTGCCTCTACGGGGTCGTTATCGTTCTTTAGCCAAAATCTTACTATTAAAAAAATCCTGCTATGACATCAGCTTTCGAATGAGCCTACTCTCATTTTCTTCGGTAGGGGATAAGGGGGTAAAAATCACCCCTAAAGGTGATTTTTGCCTCTACGGGGTCGTTATCGTTTTTTAGCCAAAATCTTACTATTGAAAAAAATCCTGCTATGACATCAGCTTTCGAATGAGCCTACTCTCATTTTCTTCGGTAGGGGATAAGGGGGTAAAAATCACCCCTAAAGGTGATTTTTGCCTCTACGGGGTCGTTATCGTTTTTAGCCAAAATCTTACTATTGAAAAAAATCCTGCTATGACAAAGCTTTCGAATGAGCCTACTCTCATTTTTTTCCGTAGGGGATAAGGGGGTGAAAATCACCCCTAAAAGTGATTTTTGCCTCTACGGGGTCGTTATCGTTCTTTAGCCAAAATCTTACTATTGAAAAAAATCCTGCTATGACAAAGCTTTCGAATGAGCCTACTCTCATTTTCTTCGTAGGGGATAAGGGGGTAAAAATCACCCCTAAAGGTGATTTTTGCCTCTACGGGGTCGTTATCGTTCTTTAGCCAAAATCTTACTATTGAAAAAAATCCTGCTATGACATCAGCTTTCGAATGAGCCTACTCTCATTTTCTTCGGTAGGGGATAAGGGGGTGAAAATCACCCCTAAAAGTGATTTTTGCCTCTACGGGGTCGTTATCGTTTTTTAGCCAAAATCACCCCTAAAGGTGATTTTTACCCCCTTATCCCCTACCGAAGAAAATGAGAGTAGGCTCATTAGAAAGCTTTTGTCATAGCAGGATTTTTTTTAATAGTAAGATTTTGGCTAAAGAACGATAACGACCCCGTACAGGCAAAAATCACTTTTAGGGGTGATTTTCACCCCCTTATCCCCTACGGAAGAAAATGAGAGTAGGCTCATTCGAAAGCTGATGTCATAGCAGGATTTTTTCAATAGTAAGATTTTGGCTAAAGAACGATAACGACCCCGTAGAGGCAAAAATCACCTTTAGGGGTGATTTTTACCCCCTTATCCCCTACCGAAGAAAATGAGAGTAGGCTCATTCGAAAGCTGATGTCATAGCAGGATTTTTTTTAATAGTAAGATTTTGGCTAAAGAACGATAACGACCCCGTAGAGGCAAAAATCACTTTAAGGGTGATTTTCACCCCCTTATCCCCTACGGAAGAAAATGAGAGTAGGCTCATTCGAAAGCTTTTGTCATAGCAGGATTTTTTTCAATAGTAAGATTTTGGCTAAAAAACGATAACGACCCCGTAGAGGCAAAAATCACTTTTAGGGGTGATTTTCACCCCCTTATCCCCTACGGAAGAAAATGAGAGTAGGCTCATTCGAAACTGTTGTCATAGCAGGATTTTTTTCAATAGTAAGATTTTGGCTAAAGAACGATAACGACCCCGTAGAGGCAAAAATCACTTTTAGGGGTGATTTTCACCCCCTTATCCCCTACGGAAGAAAATGAGAGTAGGCTCATTCGAAAGCTGATGTCATAGCAGGATTTTTTTCAATAGTAAGATTTTGGCTAAAAAACGATAACGACCCCGTAGAGGCAAAAATCACCTTTAGGGGTGATTTTTACCCCCTTATCCCCTACCGAAAAAATGAGAGTAGGCTCATTCGAAAGCTGATGTCATAGCAGGATTTTTTTCAATAGTAAGATTTTGGCTAAAAAACGATAACGACCCCGTAGAGGCAAAAATCACCTTTAGGGGTGATTTTACCCCCTTATCCCCTACCGAAGAAAATGAGAGTAGGCTCATTCGAAAGCTGATGTCATAGCAGGATTTTTTTCAATAGTAAGATTTTGGCTAAAGAACGATAACGACCCCGTAGAGGCAAAAATCACCTTTAGGGGTGATTTTTACCCCCTTATCCCCTACCGAAGAAAATGAGAGTAGGCTCATTCGAAAGCTTTTGTCATAGCAGGATTTTTTTCAATAGTAGGATTTTGGCTAAAGAACGATAACGACCCCGTAGAGGCAAAAATCACCTTTAGGGGTGATTTTTACCCCCTTATCCCCTACGGAAGAAAATGAGAGTAGGCTCATTCGAAAGCTGATGTCATAGCAGGATTTTTTTCAATAGTAAGATTTTGGCTAAAGAACGATAACGACCCCGTAGAGGCAAAAATCACCTTTAGGGGTGATTTTACCCCCTTATCCCCTACCGAAGAAAATGAGAGTAGGCTCATTCGAAAGCTTTTGTCATAGCAGGATTTTTTTCAATAGTAGGATTTTGGCTAAAGAACGATAACGACCCCGTAGAGGCAAAAATCACCTTTAGGGGTGATTTTTACCCCCTTATCCCCTACCGAAGAAAATGAGAGTAGGCTCATTCGAAAGCTTTTGTCATAGCAGGATTTTTTTAATAGTAGATTTTGGCTAAAGAACGATAACGACCCCGTACAGGCAAAAATCACTTTTAGGGGTGATTTTCACCCCCTTATCCCCTACGGAAGAAAATGAGAGTAGGCTCATTCGAAAGCTTTTGTCATAGCAGGATTTTTTCAATAGTAAGATTTTGGCTAAAGAACGATAACGACCCCGTAGAGGCAAAAATCACCTTTAGGGGTGATTTTTACCCCCTTATCCCCTACCGAAGAAAATGAGAGTAGGCTCATTCGAAAGCTTTTGTCATAGCAGGATTTTTTTTAATAGTTAGATTTTGGCTAAAGAACGATAACGACCCCGTAGAGGCAAAAATCACCTTTAGGGGTGATTTTCACCCCCTTATCCCCTACAGAAGAAAATGAGAGTAGGCTCATTCGAAAGCTGATGTCATAGCAGGATTTTTTTCAATAGTAAGATTTTGGCTAAGAACGATAACGACCCCGTAGAGGCAAAAATCACCTTTAGGGGTGATTTTTACCCCCTTATCCCCTACCGAAGAAAATGAGAGTAGGCTCATTCGAAAGCTGATGTCATAGCAGGATTTTTTTCAATAGTAAGATTTTGGCTAAAGAACGATAACGACCCCGTAGAGGCAAAAATCACTTTTAGGGGTGATTTTCACCCCCTTATCCCCTACGGAAGAAAATGAGAGTAGGCTCATTCGAAAGCTTTTGTCATAGCAGGATTTTTTTCAATAGTAAGATTTTGGCTAAAAAACGATAACGACCCCGTAGAGGCAAAAATCACTTTTAGGGGTGATTTTTACCCCCTTATCCCCTACCGAAGAAAATGAGAGTAGGCTCATTCGAAAGCTGATGTCATAGCAGGATTTTTTTAATAGTAAGATTTTGGCTAAAGAACGATAACGACCCCGTAGAGGCAAAAATCACTTTTAGGGGTGATTTTCACCCCCTTATCCCCTACGGAAGAAAATGAGAGTAGGCTCATTCGAAAGCTTTTGTCATAGCAGGATTTTTTTCAATAGTAAGATTTTGGCTAAAGAACGATAACGACCCCGTAGAGGCAAAAATCACCTTTAGGGGTGATTTTTACCCCCTTATCCCCTACCGAAGAAAATGAGAGTAGGCTCATTCGAAAGCTGATGTCATAGCAGGATTTTTTTCAATAGTAAGATTTTGGCTAAAGAACGATAACGACCCCGTAGAGGCAAAAATCACCTTTAGGGGTGATTTTTACCCCCTTATCCCCTACCGAAAAAAATGAGAGTAGGCTCATTCGAAAGCTGATGTCATAGCAGGATTTTTTTCAATAGTAAGATTTTGGCTAAAAAACGATAACGACCCCGTAGAGGCAAAAATCACCTTTAGGGGTGATTTTTACCCCCTTATCCCCTACCGAAGAAAATGAGAGTAGGCTCATTCGAAAGCTGATGTCATAGCAGGATTTTTTTCAATAGTAAGATTTTGGCTAAAGAACGATAACGACCCCGTAGAGGCAAAAATCACCTTTAGGGGTGATTTTTACCCCCTTATCCCCTACCGAAGAAAATGACAGTAGGCTCATTCGAAAGCTTTTGTCATAGCAGGATTTTTTTCAATAGTAGGATTTTGGCTAAAGAACGATAACGACCTCGTAGAGGCAAAAATCACCTTTAGGGGTGATTTTTACCCCCTTATCCCCTACCGAAGAAAATGAGAGTAGGCTCATTCGAAAGCTGATGTCATAGCAGGATTTTTTTCAATAGTAAGATTTTGGCTAAAGAACGATAACGACCCCGTAGAGGCAAAATCACCTTAAGGGGTGATTTTTACCCCCTTATCCCCTACCGAAGAAAATGAGAGTAGGCTCATTCGAAAGCTTTTGTCATAGCAGGATTTTTTTCAATAGTAGGATTTTGGCTAAAGAACGATAACGACCCCGTAGAGGCAAAAATCACCTTTAGGGGTGATTTTTACCCCCTTATCCCCTACCGAAGAAAATGAGAGTAGGCTCATTAGAAAGCTTTTGTCATAGCAGGATTTTTTTTAATAGTTAGATTTTGGCTAAAGAACGATAACGACCCCGTACAGGCAAAAATCACTTTTAGGGGTGATTTTCACCCCCTTATCCCCTACAGAAGAAAATGAGAGTAGGCTCATTCGAAAGCTGTTGTCATAGCAGGATTTTTTTCAATAGTAAGATTTTGGCTAAAGAACGATAACGACCCCGTAGAGGCAAAAATCACCTTCAGGGGTGATTTTTACCCCCTTATCCCCTACAGAAGAAAATGAGAGTAGGCTCATTCGAAAGCTGATGTCATAGCAGGATTTTTTTTAAATAGTAAGATTTTGGCTAAAGAACGATAACGACCCCGTAGAGGCAAAAATCACTTTTAGGGGTGATTTTCACCCCCTTATCCCCTACGGAAGAAAATGAGAGTAGGCTCATTCGAATGCTTTCGGCATAGCAGGATTTTTTTTCAATAGTAAGATTTGGCTTAAAAACGATAACGACCCCGTAGAGGCAAAATTACTTTTAGGGGTGATTTTCACCCCTTATCTCCTACGGAAGAAAATAAGAGTAGGCTCATTCGAAAGCTGTTGTCATAGCAGGAGTTTTTTCAATAGTAAGATTTTGGCTAAAGAACGATAACGACCCCGTAGAGGCAAAAATCACTTTTAGGGGTGATTTCCACCCCTTATCCCCTACGGAAGAAAATGAGAGTAGGCTCATTCGAAAGCTGTTGTCATAGCAGGATTTTTTTTCAATAGTAAGATTTTGGCTAAAGAACGATAACGACCCCGTAGAGGCAAAAATCACTTTTAGGGGTGATTTCCACCCCCTTATCCCCTACGGAAGAAAATGAGGGTAGACTCATTCGAAAGCTGCTGTCATAGCAGGCTTTTTTTGAACAATAAGATTTTGGCTAAACAACGATAACGACCCCGCAGAGGCAAAATCACCTATAGGGTGATTTTTCATCCCAGTTTCCCCTATGTAAAAAAATGAGGGTAGGTTCAATAGTTTTTTTCAATATGTAGTTGAAATCTGGCTGGACAACGATAACGTATCCTTTATGTAAGAAAATGAGAGCAGGCTCATTGAAAAGATTTGATCAAGGCAGGAATTCTTTCAATACTTCAAATTTGGCTTACATACGAAAACAAAACTGTAAAGACGAAAGACTACTTGTTGTGTGATGTGATTCTTCCTTCCGAATATTTTTTCGAAAAGGATCATCCACTTTGTTTACATGAGTCGAATAAGAACGAATAATAAATTGATCCTGAAGTATTCATAGAAGCCCTTTTTATATCTGATTGATGTGGGATACTGAATCAATCCATTTTTATAGTATCGTCGACCTCGAAATGTACTCGAATAAGCAATTAATTCGTTAAAATGATTCGATTATTCGATTCGTGAACATATGTTTAATTTGACGAACGTCAATGAGCCTTCGGCTATTTCCGTTCATTTTACAGGATAACTTTACCGGCTAAGTTCACGCCGGTTTTTCGGCCTACACTGCCTGTAGTAACAAAAGGACACGCGCCGATATCATCAGAGCATGCTTAAAATCATCTCACGTACGGAGTTCGGTTGCATCTCTCAATTTACGAACAAACATGAGAGCCCATTTGAGCGACAACGACGATGACGACTTTTTTCGCGTAAACTACTCAATCTAAGCGAAGAAAAAATTGTCTCTTCTTACACCAACAGCAATGACGTAAAAACTTCACGGAACATTAGGATACATATTGCACAGGTTGGAACATCTTACTCATGCAATATATCCCGGTCTTGAAAATTTATTGTAGAGAGATTATCATTGGCTTTTTCTAGGGTAATATTATCACCCAAAAACGATACAGTGAATGAAACAAATAAACTCATTTCAGAGAAAATTCCCGGTCAGGTCAAACACTATAAGTCTATTGATACGGTGTGTAGTATTGAGGATATAGTGCACTATCCCCAAGAATTTTCAAATTCTTTGAACCCTTCTATCTTACTTCCTCACGAAAGTTGGCATTCCTATCATGCTATTAAGAAACATGAGCCCCCCAGCATGTGTAATGAGAAAATGCTGCTTACAAAACAGTTACGGGACAGTATAATCGTGGCGACCATTATCACAGGGCCAGCAGTGAGACAACTGAAATATATTCCGCGGATACCCATGATTCCCACTGACTTACCCATACCGTTTAAAGGGTTACAGTTTCCAGTGAAGATCTCTTTTGCCCACACTATTTACAAGTCCCAAGGTGACACATTTTCTCTCTGGTGGGCATTGACCTGAGAAAGCCGTGTTTTTCCCATTGGCAGTTACATGTTGGCCTATCTCGGGTTAGAACTCCTGACAGACAATATATTTTGCTACCAAATGATAACATTATATCCAATATAGTTTACAGAGAAGTTTTGAACAATTAAAATTACCATTAACAAATTAACTTTACCCGCGACTTGGTCCTCCTGGAATTCGTTTATAGCAAATCCCTCAAATCTTTTTTTTTCGGACAGGGTTACTTTCCAATTTTGTATTAGCATGCAAAAACAAACTATACCTGCGTATAAACTTCCTTTTTGGCAGTCAGAAATCAAAACATAACACTCTGTACTAAAAAAAGATTATTAACATTATGCCCAACGGAGTGGCCACGGGTCAGCTAGTATAAAATATTTCGAAACTATTCCTCATCGATGCTTCGTTCCAAAATTAGTAAACTTATCTTTTAGTAGTGAAATCAATACGAGCACGCATTTTGTTTCACCCCTTTGGCATTGATGGTAATTCTGTTCCGCGATCCTTGATCTCTTAAATTGTTGTTTTCGTACGCTCAAGTAGTATTCATACAATATCTAGCGAATTTGTTCAGAATTATATTGATGTACGCACTGCTGCTTCCGGAACCAGTATTTTGTACCACAATTTATGAAATTTTGACGGGTTCAATGTAAAGGGTTATCCATTTTGTGGTTTCAAAAGTAAACGTAAATAAAACACATAATATATTTTTTATCGTGATATTTCTTTTATTTGTTTCTCATTTGTAAACGTCAGTTTCCAAAAACACAATATTAAGCAAGGAAGTTTATTTTTTCAAGTCACTAACTTGTAAAATTGACAGTTAACTTGTAAAACTTTTACAGTTAGTAGTATTATTTACATTGAAAGTTGCTACTAATTTAATTTATTCTTCTAATCTCAGAGTTCCTGGAACAATGTATTTCTCAATACATGTTCTCAAACTATTCAAAAACGATATTCGTACCTTGTTTTATTCGTATCTATTTGCTTTCCTTTCACGTACTTGCTTCTAATTTCATTTATCCTTCTAATTTCATCGTTCCTGGAACGAATATTTTTAGTAATAAACGTTATAAAAATATTAAAAAACGATATTCATACCTTGTTTCATTTGGATCTGGCCTTTTTCGTCAGAAATTAGCAAATAAGGAACTTTTCCTCTCGTAAAGCCACTGACAGTTGTCATAATTTTCCGATGTCATAAATAATCATAAATAGCTTACGACATTTGCGACAAATTATTGAGATTTTTTGGAATTTATCTCACCTTTTTACAAACGAGAGACAAATAAATATAAAACAATACACGCAAGGTAACGGGTTTTTACTGGCTCAAGGAGATAACTGACTCGCCTGCGGCTCGTCAATTATATCCTCCATTCGCCAGTAAAAACCCTCTTACCTTGCTAGTAATGTTATAGACTATTTTATTATGAAGTTTGAACGTTGACATTTGTGTGAAACACTACATCATTTAAATGACAACCACCCGAATTGTTGCAAGCATCGATTCTTTTGAGGTCATTTTCGACCACCTTTTGACACATATTGGGCGGTATCTCACCTATAACTTGACGAATATTGGTTTTTAACTACTTAAGAGTTGAAGGTTTATCTGCATAAACACGGTCTTTCGCGTAGCCCCACAAAAAAAAGTCAAGCAGTGTCAAATCGCATGATCTTGGTGGCCAGTTGATATCGCCGTCCACCGCCGGTTGTTCAGCACCCATTCGACGTATCCACGATGTTGATGTGAATGGTCGGCTGGCTTCAGTTGTTGTGTGAGCTCGATTTTATTTGGGTGTAGATGTAGATCTTAATGCAAAATACGCCATAATGTGCCGTAAGACAGTCCTAATTCCTGAGAATGACGAGGAATCGACAGATTCGGGTCTTCGGCAACAATTTCACTTACAGTAGCGATATTTTCAGTGGTACGAGCAAAACGATGATGCACAGGGCTTACAATATCTGTAACCAATCCAGTCTCTTCAAATTTCTTCACAATTTTACCAATTGCTTGCGTAGTTGGACGATTATGTAAACCAAAATCTGCTCTTAAAGCACGATATGTTGCTGTGGCAGAATCGCCATTTTTGTATTAGGTTTTTACAAGTTTCATGCGTTGTGCGATAGTTAAGCGATCCATTTTCATAAATGTCAGACTTTCAACTAAACAAAAAAATTTTTTTTAAAAACTTCGTTTGACAGATATCGAATTCCAGCCGTATACTTTTAAAACCGCGAAATGGATAACCCGTTAGATGTATTTCAGATTTAAATTGGCGAAAAGGTATAATAAGCCTATTACTCTTCATAGTCATGTTTCTGTCTGCTGGAATTATTAATCGAGCGTCAAATGCTTGAGAAAGATCGTTTATTCAGTCTAGGGTGAGAGGTTCAGTTGTTGACACCCTGATAGTGATTGACACTGGGCACATATGTATATACCGATGTAATAAACTATTGGTGCTATCTAGGGTTTTTTAATCTGTTTCCACATATTTCAGAATGATTTATTTTTATTTGGGTCAAGTTAAATTTTCTGAGGTTATCATCCTGAAAACGGCATCCTTAGATATTCGGCGTGAGATTTTGCAGTAGTGTATATAAGTGTTTTATATGTTAGAGATTACTTAAGGATAGCGAATGCATACAATTGCGTATATTCGTTAGAAGTTTTCCATTGTTTGGAAGGTTCCAAGAAATATTTGATTGATGTAAGTGAACCTTTCAATGATTAATGTATCAAGTTGAAACCATATGTCAATAACTCTGTCAATAATATTATATCGAACAGTGATCGACATAGGCTTCAACCTTAATATATAAATCATTGAAGGTTTTACTTCCATCAATTAAATATTTCTTGGAACCTTTCAACCAATAGAAAATTTCTGAGGATTATGAAACAGAAGAAAATCGGAAAATATACACAATTATGTGCAGTCGCTATCCTTAAGTGAACATAATAATATACACTTATTGACACTACTGCAAAATATCGCGCCAAATCTCTAATGATGCTGTTTTCAAAATGATAACCTGAGGACTCAAAAAGAAATAAAACATTCGGAAACATGGAGATACCGATGAAAAACCCTAGATAGCACCAATAGTTTATTACATCGGTAATTATGTGAAGATCACTAATACTTTTTGTTATTTCTTTGTTTATATGGAATAAATTGTCTAAACCTTCTTACTTTTCTATTATTTTCAGTATGAATGTCTCAATAACCCATATAATGAGAATGTATGAGTGAGAGAAAGCAGGATGATATCATAACCAGAATTGATGCAAAAGTGAGATGAAATTATGTCAATGACTATCCTACTGAGTGTCAATTACTATCGAAGTATGTTAATGACAATCAAATATGTGATTTCGTCGAAATTTCGAATATTCAATCGATATTTATCGAAAGTTTGAAGGTAATACCAAAGTAGCAACATTGAACTATAATTCCGTAATAATAACCATGGTGTTACAGTAAAATGAGGAACCGAATTCACCTAACTGAAAGTATCCATGCACTTAAGGAGTCAATCACTATGGCTTTTACCCTATGTGGAAAATAGAAATTTATTTCAAAAGTTTCTTTAGAGTGACGAAAGTTTGTAAGAATAAAAAAATAGAAAAGCTTTGAGCAGAAGCTTTTGAGCGCTCTTTCATTGGTGGAGCAATAAAACTATTACCACCTCATAATTTTATATAGAACTTGAGATTGATACCAAATATTTAAATGCAGAATTTCAGCAATCAATCAATCGGAATATATTCTAGAAATTATTCAGAAAATGAAATATGTAAATAACAAATAATTAAAAAAACTTATGTTATAAGGTTGTGATGATGCGATCCTTTTGAAACCTTTCTCTCCTTTCAGTATTCCAATTGAATTTTCCAATGTTCTCTTAATATGTACTTTGGCCACAAAGTTTTGCATGAAAACCCAGTATATCAATCTTCATTCACGAAATAAATTTCACTCGAATCGGATATCTGTATATGAAAACATTAAATATTTCATTATTATTTTCATTATTATTATTCTTATGGTTCTATGTACACTATGGTTACATGAAATGCGTTTGTCGCACGTTTTTTATCATTTCAATTCAATTCCGAAATTGAATTCGATAAATCTATGGAAGATGGTTTCCTTCAATAGGGTCCTGTAGCGGTCTTAGAAGAACAGAAGATTCGAAAAATCATCACTAAGCTTTCTTCAACTTCAACAACTCTTCAAAGAACTGAAGTGTGTTTGAATGAAAAGATTATAAAATAGGATTTATCAGATCTGCAGGAAAAACCAATCAAATACATTTATTTCTAGGATATATTCTATATCCGTGATCATCACTTTTGGATCCAGAAATAAAGCTGCCTAGACTTTCATGGCCTACTTCTGAGTCCATCATTCGTGGATGAGTTCGATTCATTGTTTATATTTCCATGCCATCCGTTAACAAACAAGACCCTGGTTTATTCAATATAATCGAGTGTATCAAAATCACTCGTCTATACACATCTTTCTCAATTGTTCCTCGCTTGTTGAGTCGGAAGCTAAAAGCTAAATGTTTTGGCTAGCCAACTTTCTCCATTTTAAATTAACTCATGCTATGGAAAACACTTGCTGAATATGATACTCGGAAGAACTTTAAGGAAAGCCATAGCAACATACATATGGCGTTGTATTACCTCCAACTAATTAGCTTAATGAAATTCGGTGCTCGAAATGTGTTAGTTTGACCGGATAAAAATGTTTCCACGGCTATTACGGTTATACTTCCGAAGGAACGAACCCTCCATTGCTGAATTTGATGATACAAACGTTCCTTCTTACGACTGACGTTTGTATTAGAAAAATTTGAGAAAAGCCCTGAACTGGAGCTTTTGAGCGCTCGTTCATCGGTGGAGCAATAAGACTATTACCTCAAAATTTTATATGGGACTTTGAAATTGATACCAAATTCAAATATGGATTGCAGAATCTCTGCACAATCGGAATTATATTCTGAACATTATTCAAAAAATGAATTATGAAAACAGTAATAATTAAAAAAAAAATTTTGTGGTTCTGATGTTGGGATCATTTTGGAATCTTGCATGAACATTCAGTAGATCAGTTTTCATTCACGAATTAAATTTCACCTGTTTTAGGATTTTGTTGCGGAATGTTTCTCTTCTGAGGAAACAAATTTGTTTCATAATTTTGACGCTCACTGAATAATACGAAAATGTTATTCTGACAGTGTTCAGTTTTTCAATCTGAAACTCATCAAGGAAAACCTATTTTATAAGTGCCAGGTTGATCTGTGAACAAAGTACTACAATAGAAGTTTACTAAAGTGAATAAACTGAATCCAAGTACATAAAATTTAAATTTTCATAACATGTTGATGAAAGGCTCTAACAATTTACTCAAATCTAATATTAATTTATTTTTGTTTCAGGTAATCTTTACTACGATTAAGTCTCGAGGTACCTATAACAACTGGAGGTGTTCAACTTGTAAGAATTATATATTTTTTATTACACATGGAATCGAAAAACTTTCAGTAGTAAATTTCACTGGAATATTTCTCTGATGTTTCCCAATATTTTTAAAACTGCTCAACTGATCGTTTTGGAATTCAGTATTCAGATATGAGTCGATGATGTGATTATGTCTGCAAAATTTCATGAAAATCTTATAATTACGAAATTAAAAAAAATATGAGTAGAAAAATAATTGCCTAGCAACAATTTTCAAATATCTCTCTATTCATATATTATGAGATTGACAATTTTGAATATCTTCCTGTTGTAAACATTACAGTCAGAAGGCTTCTTTCTCAAGCTTATTTATAAGAGAAGAACAATAACCCTATTTGAACACCCATAATAAATTAAATTAACGGCAATCGAAAGTATCATTATATTTTTGCGAAATCTCTATAAACTCTCGATCCTACTTGGAGTATTGGGAATTAATTGAGTTTGAGGTGTCCCTTCACGACCTGGGGCCTGTAACACAAACCATACATTACAAGTGTAACAAGTCTACAAGTTACAAGTAATTTGCCTGTAACTACAAGTCCAACCCAATTCGATGTCACAATGCGAATGGCTACAATTGTAGAAATTAAATAATTTTGTACATGTGTAGCTACACATATAATGCAAATATCATAGAATTAATTATTATTTATGATTCCTACTATATGACATGACTTGTCCATGTAAGTAGTATTGCGGCTCTTCTGTTTTATTTGCATTATGTCTTCAAAACAAATTGTTTACGAACGTAAAATGCAATTTTTAATTAAGATAAGAGAAAATAGATACATATTTTTCGGAGCTTTATCGGATAAACTGAGAAAGCAAGATAAAGTAGAAAAGTGGAAAGAAATGGCCAATTTGGCTCAAAGTAATTGTTAAGTACCAGCGGATAAAGATTGGACTTATGTAAGGGATATATTAGATATGGCAGAATTTGAAGATAATTGCTTGATCAGCAAAACTTGGAACTTGCAAGCATTATTGTTATCGACATATGGTACATATTTATAAATAAAATTGATAATGCGAAGAAAACTGGCTCTGGTGGAATGGGAATCTAACGGAAGTGGATAAAATTGTACTGGAAATAATTGGGAAAGACTCTCCTGTAATATGCGGCCTCGGAGTAGCTGAATCTTTCAAAAAACTCAAGCAACCAAGCCGGTAAACTGTCGTAGAGAATAATAATGCTGAAGATATTGCCAATAAAAGTGGACCAATCAGTGCTCACGAAACCCCATCTATTCCAAAGCAATTCAATGTACCTAAATCTTTTCGAAGCAAAATAATAGGAATAATAATAGAAAAATGCATTTTATACAGGAAAAAGAAAGCGAGAGAGTCAATATTCCGATTCTGAAAAAGTTTGCTCAGATAAAACAAGAAGAGCTTGCTTTGCAAGTAGAATATCTAAGGTTGAAGAACCATAAAACTGAACTGGAAATTGTAAAATTAGAACAAGAGCTCAAACTGCCCATGTCAGAGTTCACGGCATCGTTACCACAATATAACGAAGATGAAAATGGCTGCTGCTTTTTCAATTTGTGATAGTAGTTGGGTACAATCCCTTTATAAGGAACATATAATTACTCAGTTGTGATTTTTTGTTGATTTTTGCAAATACATTAAAATGTGTTGTATTTACCTAGAGTTGAAGATATGTAAAACATTATCTACACTTGTAGAAAATTCCGTGACACAATTATACAAGTGTGAACTTTATGTTACAGAAAAAGTTTACATATGTAGAGATTTTGACGTAATTACTAGTGTCGTACTTGTAATTACAAGATGGTTTGTGTTATGAAACAGATGCAAGTGTAGAATATATTCTTACAATTGTAGGACTTGTAGTGCTTGTGTTACAGGCCCCAGCTCAACAGAGTTATGTCTGATTGAACGGCAATGACATAGAATGACAAAATGAACTGTTTATTTGATATTAAGAACACTCCTAAATCAAATTTCAAAATAACGAAGCCACGCACTTCTGTCGATCATATTCCACATTAAATCATGAAACGCGTGTAACATTCATCTTCCTCAAAACTGCCAAATTGATGTTTACTCTGAGGTATATGATGACAAGGTTATGCATGCATCTCCATGAAAAACAAAGAGAAGAAAATCGAATTTACTCTAAGGCGTGAGTATGCTTTATAATAATTTATAATTCCGTGAAGCTTTCAAAGTAATTATGGAAGGTATCATATTAACAAACCAGGTCTAGACTCGACTTCTCTAGGAATAGATGGAAGTTAACTCAATTAAAGCTTTCCTTTATATCTATATTAAGAACAATTTCTCGGAAAACTATCAGGCACATAAGCGACTGAATATTTTTTCCCTGTCCAAAAATGTTCAATAGTGAATTTCAGTGGAAAGTGCAAAAAAGTCTATAGTGTATCAGGCGCGGATTCAGGCCCGACATTTGCGGGGGGCGAACCTTTAGATATTCAAGAAGCAAAAGGTTTTGGTATTTTAGGCAATGTTAAAATGACTAAATTGAGTAGCCCTAAATCAAAAGTCTATTCAGAAATTTAGGCAAATTAAATTGCCTGTTCTGTAATTATTTTACCCTTATTATGTCAGCAAAATTTTAGGTGGTCGAGTGCCGTTTGGGGGGGGGGGCGTTCCCCCAGTTCCCCTTCATGGATCTGTGCCTGTAGTGTTTCACCAAGCTTCTGATTCTTTGATTGTAAATCAAAACATCTACGTTAGTGCTTTTAAGAATAATGTTAGTGAGCAGACTTGTGTCTAAGAAGGTCAAAGAGTTTATGGAATGAAAAGATTTGAAATGATAAAGAAATAACGAACAAAATTAGAAACCATTGCGAAAAGCATAATAATCCTCAAGTAGGAATTTTCCCTTGCGGTTGTCTACTGAAAAAAATGCATGCGGGTGCAGAAAGAATGGAGCTGCAAAAAAAAACTAGAGGAGAATTTATAAAAATGAACATATACAAGAATAAATAGGGTTAACCTATTGGTCCAGTACAGAAAAGCAGAAAAAGGGCCCGTTCAAGAAAAAAAGAAATGCTGATGGGTTCTGATGATGCGAGATCCTTTTGAAACATTCAGTATATCATGGCCACGAAATCTTGGACGAACATTCAGGATATCGATCTCCATACACAAAACAAATTTCACACAAATTGGATATCTTTTCATGGAAATATGCATTTCGTTCTTCTCAATATTCCCATTAATTTTTCTATGGTTCTGTTCACACTATGATCACAAAATTTTGCATGAGGCTTATTATGAGCATCTTGCTTTCGGCCGCAACTATTGATTTTGTTTTGTCCTGAAAATTTCGAGGCTCTAGGTCAATTATCATGCTAACGGACGGACGGCCAGCACCACGAAAATATTTGAGTTTGCCCACGGATTCTTCAACAGGAAGTCGAACCCTATCGTTTGAGATCATTTGCGGCTCAAAATTCGAAAATTACAGACATTTGGGCAAAACGATTTAGCACTCGTTTAAGAAGAACGAGCGCTCAGTAAGATGTAATCTCAGTCGTAGGATATTCCATTTCGATTCATTTATGGAGAAGTTTTGTATGCCAGAGTTATGTCCATCCATGTATATCAATTTTTTGATAGGTTTCCAAAATGCTCGATGAAATGTTGAAAACAAGCAGAATAAAAAAACAGAAAACTTTCCATCATCAAGAATTCACAACAGTATATAAAAAATATAATGAGAAGTGTGGCGAAACTTTTATCTTTTGAAAAAGTCCTCCCCAGACCTTGTCCGTGTCCTCATCAACTGAAAATAATCACATTCTATCATTTTACTCTTTCTAGTGGAGTGTCCAAATATTTCGGTCCATTGGGCCGAAACGAGAGGAATCTGATACGAGACTGAAGTGAAGAATGATGTTCAACCGATTAAGAAAGAAAATAAACAGATGACAGATGAGGGTGGCTTCCATCAATGACCAGCAAAAAACTTCTTGGCGCGAAAAGACAATTTCTATTCGAATTAGCTATATTCTGAACACATAATAGTTTCAAAATCTTTCCGATATTATTCTGCAGTAATTTTCATCCTCTCGCTATTGTCAGTACATTTCACTTCATTAAAATGATACGAGATTGACGAAAAACATTGTAGGACTGCATACTGCATCAAAAAAATCAAGAAAAGCCCTGAACAGGAGCTTTCTAGCGCTCGTTCTTTGGTGGTACAATGGGACAATTACCTCAAACTTTTATATGAGACTTGAGATTGACACCAAATACCCTGTACGATTTGGCTGGTTAACGAACTTAACAAAATTTCAAGTCTCTAGGACAATCCCTTCGAAAATTATTGTGCTAACGGACGGCTGGACCCACGGACGGAATTGAATTTGACCACGAATTCTTCGTCAGGGAGTCGAACTCTATCGTTTGAGACCATTCTAGGCTCAAAATTCTAAAATTACGAACATTTGGGCAAAACGATATGGCACTCGTTGTAGAACGAATGCACAAAAAGGAGTTCAGCAACTAGGTCTGAAAACAGTTTTCAGGTTGCAATTTCATTTATATCGTAAAATCAACGAGAAGAAGTTTAAGTTTGAGTAACCCCCAAATACATCAACTGATTTTTCCATTTTACAGAAGCATATGGACATATCGAAGTCTCAAATCTAACGTGAAAATTTAAACTCCCTAACTTGTTCCGTTCGGCGCACAATCCTCACAGAATTTTACACCAGCTTGCGCGTCAGTATTTTTTTTATACCAAATTTCGAATTGATCGGATGGGTAGTTAGAATAAAAGAAAAAAATCAGAGCAGGAGCCTCAGAGCGCTCGTTCATTGGTGGAGCAATAAGACTATTAGGTACCTCTTAATTTAATTTGGGACTTCAGATTGATACCGAATATATGAATGTAGAATCTCAGCACAATCGGAATTATATTTTGTAAATTATTCAGGAAATGAAATATATAAAAGATGAATAATTAAAACGAATTAAATTTTATGGTTCTGATGATAAGATACTCTTGAAACTTCGCACGAACAATTAGTATATCAGTCACCGTGTGAAAAGCGGCCAAAGATAGCGGCCAAAATCCACGGAAACACCCGAACGCCGGACCAGTGGCGTCCGCATCGATATAGTTTATTCATATGAATTCGACGAGATATTGTTGAAATAGGTGAATGATTAGTGAAATGAAGCCTTTCTTCATAAGATATATTCGATTTAATGAAAATAAAGCAAGAATTATTCGACTCAGGCTCTATAAATTGCATTCTAGTGAATTCAAAGATGAAATATTCTTCAGGACATTATCATTCGATATCGAGAAAAAAATTTGACTTGCAAAGAGGTTCAGGGGTGGAAAATTCAACCCTTAACTTTCCATCCGTTTTTCCGAGGGAAAGCGTGATCCTCGCATCACCAAATTTGGCAGAAATATTCTTTAGGACATTATCATTCGATATCGTGAAAAAAATTTGACTTGCGAAGGGGTTCAGGGGTGGAAAATTCAACCTTTACATTCTTGTCCGTTTTTCCGAGGGAAAGAGTGATCCTCGCATCACCAGATTTGGCAGAAATATTCTTTAGGACATTATCATTCGATATCGAGAAAAAATTTGACTTGCGAAGGGGTTCAGGGGTGGAAAATTCAAACTTTAACTTTCACGTCCGTTTTTCCGAGGGAAAGCGTGATCCTCGCTTCACCAGATTTGGCAGAAATATTCTTAAGGACATTATCATTCGATATCGTGAAAAAAATTGGACTTGAAAGTTAAAGTTTAAATTTTCCACCCCTGAACCCCTTCGCAAGTCAAATTTTTTTCACGATATCGAATGATAATGTCCTAAAGAATATTTCTGCCAAATCTGGTGATGCGAGGATCACGCTTTCCCTCGGAAAAACGGATGGAAGTTAAGGGTTGAATTTTCCACCCCTGAACCTCTTTGCAAGTCAAATTTTTTTCTCGATATCGAATGATAATGTCCTGAAGAATATTTCACCTTTGAATTCACTAGAATGCAATTTATAGAGCCTGAGTCGAATAATTCTTGCTTTATTTTCATTAAATCGAATATATCTTATGAAGAAAGGCTTCATTTCACTAATCATTCACCTATTTCAACAATATCTCGTCGAATTCATATGAATAAACTATATCGATGCGGACGCCACTGGTTCCGGCGTTCGGGTGTTTCCGTGGATTTTGGCCGCTATCTTTGGCCGCTCTTTTCACACCGGTATATCAGTCTCCATTCACAAAATTAATTTTACTGTAATCCAATATCTTGTTCTGGAAACATAAAGATCTTCTTTTCAATATTCTAATTGAATTTTCTTAGCTTTTGTTGACACTATGACCGCAAAATTTTGCATTAAAATTGGTATATCAGTCTTCATGCAAAAAAAAATTCACCCGAATAGGATATCCTGTTCTGGGAATATAAAGATTCTTCTCTTCAATATTCAAATTAAATTTTATTTGGTTCTGTTAACGTTATGGCCACAAAATTTTGCATGAACATACAGTATGTCAATCTCCATATACAATATAAATTTCAGTCAAATCGGATATCTTCTCAAGGAAATACGAAGTTTCTTATTTTCAATATTTCAATACAATTTCCTATGTCTCTTTGGACACTACGGCCACAAAATTTTGTATGAGGCTCATTATGAGCGTCTTGCATGTTGCTACGAATATTCATTTCGATTGGTTTCGGTATTGAAGAATATATATATTTTGAATGGTCATATTTTATGGAACACCCTGTATGATTTGACTCATCCTGAAAATCTCCAGTTTCTAGGACAATCCCTTAGAAAGTGCAGAAATGAATTTGACCATCGGTTTATCGTTTGACGGCCAGCACCACGAAAATATTTGAGTTTGCCCACGGATTCTTCAACAGGAAGTCGAACCCTATCGTTTGAGACCATTTTCGGCTGAAAATTCGAACATTACCGACATATGGGCAAAACGATATAGCACTCGTTTGAGTAGAACTAGCTCTGAATACAATGTCTGTCTCAGAAGAAAGGCGAATGACTTTTTTGAAAAATTTTCATTTATTCATCAGTTTTCATTTTCGACTCAAAATTCGAAAATAACAGACATTTGGGCTAAACTATATAGCACTCATTCACTCGTTTAAGAAGAACAAGCGCTCAAAAATAGTAAAAATTCCGAGTGAAGATGAATATGAATCAGATTCAATTAAAAATCAGCGTCTCTTCTCATTGAATTACTGTGCACGCGAAGCAGCGTGTTTGCTGTATTTCCTGATAATATTGATTTCACACTTTCATTACGCTTTGATTGACAATGCGGTTGCATCTGCAAGGAGGCGTAAGATCAGACATATTATGTTATCATCACTTGATTAACGCTTATGAATCAATCACTCTTTGATATACGGTCAATTAACACATTAAGTCGATGAAGTACTACTAGTGGGTGACTCAGTGCTTTTATCATTGATGTGCCTGCTCATAATTTGAATGTGTAAATTTATGATGCTTAGATTGAAATATTAACAACTGTTGGTTATCGATTTGATAAGGGGAAATCCCTCTATCGAATAAGCATTTATACATTAACGTTTAGCTTTCACGACAATGGAATAAAAGGTTGTAAAAATTTGAATTACTAGTATGTATATGAATGAAGTTCATGAACTTTATTGGATTTAAATAATAATAATAATAATCTGTTTTTTCATAAAAGAAATACAAGATAATACAATATTGAATTCCAAAATAAACTCCCTACATTACAGTGACACTGAATTAAAATATACAGAACTGACATGCAATGTAGGTAATGATTTGAATGTAGGTATACACATGATGCTTAGGTTTGAATATTGAAAACTGAGGATAGTCGAGTTGTTTAAGGGAAATCCCTCTGTTGAATATGCAATAGAGTAGTTCCATAATAGTGACCAACTTAAAAAAGAGCAATGAGTCAATTTTCGTTCGAAAGCTTAAAATTCAATGAATTTTTATTCATTTTTTCAAACAAGGAAACTTAAATTATAATCTGGTAACATGACGCCTTGAGATGAGCTTAATGCCAATGGTGAAAACATAGGATAAAAAATTTATTGAAATCCTCACAGGACTTTGTGGCATCTAATATCTCCAGGATATACTTTTTGAATTTGAAACTATCGAATAAGAGCTGATTTATTGCAAAAAAATTAAGAAAAGCTGTGAACAGCAGCTTTGGGGCGCTCTAGTACATTCCATTCCATTCCATCGAAAGTGATTGTGCTAACGGACGGCCCCACAGACATAATACAGGGTGCGGCAGAGGACGGACGGTTTTTAAAAGTCATAAAACAGTTGATTCTTACTCAACAAAAACAAATTTATTAATGCAATAAGGTTCACAAGGAATAGCATTTGAGACGTCAAGTGTAGAAAATACCTCAGGCATGTGGTGGCCGAAATCGTTGATGCAGTGCTGTTACCGTAAACTCAGAGCGCTACATCGAAATGATAACTAACTTCTTTGTGCCTAAATTAAGACGGCGTGGCGTCGTGTTCCAACCCGACGTGTATGGTTCCGGCAGGATGGGGTGACCTCCCAAACAGCCAGAGCAACAATGGACGTTATTCGCCCTCTCTTCCCTGGTCGCCTCATTTCCAGATTTGGAGATGTTCATTGGCCTCCTCGGTCCCCAGATTTATCCATATGCGATTTTTTCTTGTGGACACCTAAAGGCTAGAGTATACATACACAAGCACCGAACTCTGGATGAATGAAGGAAGCATTTCTTGTGGAAGTCGCCAAAGTTGAAGGAGCAATGTTGGAGAGAGTCTATGCGAACTTCCAAGAACGCCTCTAGCACTGCATCAACGATTGCGGCCACCACATGCCTGAGGTTATTTTCCACACTTGACTGTCTCAAATGCTATTTCCTTGTGAACCTTATTGCATCTATAATTTGTTTTTGAGTAGAAATAAACTCTTTTATGACTTTATGAAAACCGTCCGTCCTCTCTGCCGCACCCTGTAGAATTTGACCACGAATTCGTCATCAGGGAGTCTAATCCTATCGTTTGAGACCATTTTTCGCTCAAAATCCAAAATTACAGATATTTGGGCAAACGATATAACACTCGTTCAAGCAGAACGATCGCTCAAAAATGGATAAATTTGTGATGTTCGGAGTTTCTTAAGCAGGCTGTCACTCCTATGATACTCCTGTTTTAAAACATTAAACGATGAATTGATAAAGTTCAAGCAAGTTATTGAATTTCAATCAGTGATTTTTTCATTGAGAACTTTCACGTTATAATCAATGAAAAAAGATCAAGAGGTCGAGCTCATATCAATTATTCAGGTGTAAACGGTTAGTCATACGAGCATCTATAAAATTTTTATTACAGTTTGCTTGCAGTGAAAAAATGCATTATCGACTTTAAAGCACATGATTCCTTAAAGTTTTGGTTTGTGATTCAAGTAGTAAAATCCTTATTATTCTTCGCTATTTTGGGATATTTCTTGTTTACTCGAAACATAAATGATACAGTTGATCATATTTTTCCGCCGACCTCGAAATAAAAGGTGATTTTAATGTGTACAAAACTGAGCATAAATGACCCATTTTAATGCTCAATTTTTTAGTCATTTTAATGTGCAATCCTCATGGCAACCGTACACAAAGTATTCAGAAGCACTTCGAGAAATGTCAAAACTCTACTGGAACATAGATACATAGAAATTCCATATTTTCAAATGTATGTCTTGTGCAAAATGAGAATGTATTTCAATCAAGAATGTATACACAATTCATATTGAAATCGTAGGAAAAATCTTGTAATCAACTTGGTTATTAATCGAAGCGCTAATGGTCTCGAACTATTGTAACGACCCTTTTTGCTTACCACTTAATTTCAACTTTAAATTTCGGTTGCTCGAGCGCCAGTTGCGATAGGTTTTACAAGGTCGCAACGCCTTGCCGGGTGTCACACAATAACCTGAGTAGCCTTTATACAGTTGGAGAAGGGATCTATTGTATCTAAGGTGTAAGCGATTACTTGAGGGTTGTTTCTAAATGGCAGAGAAGACAAGCAGTAGAGTAAAAAACACACGAAACTATATACAATATAATATGAAACAAAATAACAATTCTATAATATGTACAAGTATAACCAAAATAAAAACAAAATGTGGTGTTCTCCTCTTGAGCTGTAATAAATTATTTATTTATAAACTGCAGGCGACGAGTCAGAAGAGCATACGACGTGAGAGGTAAATAAAATAAGTGATCGGGGAAATAACTCGGTAATCAAATGTTTGGAGGTTAGAGCATACACAAGTACTTTTCAGATTATATGAGCCAAACGGTCTTGTTCTATTCTATTCTCTGTAATCTATCAAACTAATGAACAATAATTCACAACAAAAACTAATAAACTGTCTCTGGTAATTGATAAATAAAAATAAATGTCGGAAGTCAGTGTCAAACCCAGATGACAGTTTAGGAGGTTACCATTCGAGCTAGGCCAACAATAGGTTACCCACCTCACCTGACACACAGGGACGGTTTAAAGAAAACAATTAAATCGAAATGAAATTCACGATCAATTACCCAGAGAACTGCGGAAAATAAGCAAATAAATTAAAAACAGTAATCGCAGGATTGACTCACAGCCGAAGAATGATGGTCGAATCAAATAAGCAGAATAAGGAACGGGAACAATTTCTTAATCGGATTGTTACGAGAAAAATCTCAGTCAAACCCAAGTAACAGTTTAGGAGGTTACCATTCGAGCTAGGCCAACAATAGGTAACGGACCTCACCTGATACACTGGGGACGTCGGAAAATCAAATAAAAACACGATATCAGTTTACTCTCGCAAAATAAATATCAGTCAAACCAAGTAGCAGTTTAGGAGGTTACCATTCGAGCTAGGCAACAATAGGTAACGGACCTCACCTGATACACTGGAGACGGCGGAAAATAAATAAAATAAAAAAAACACGATACTAATTCACTCTCGCGAAATAAATATCTGTCAAACCCAAGTAACAGTTTAGGAGGTTACCATTCGAGCTAGGCCAACAATAGGTAACGGACCTCACCTGATACACTGGGGACGGCGGAAAATTAAATAAAAACACGATATTGATTTACTCTCGCAAAATAAATATCAGTCAAACCCAAGTAACAGTTTAGGAAGTCACCATTCGAGCTAGGCCAACAATAGGTAACGAACCTCACCTGATACACTGGGACGGCGGAAAATTAAATAAGAACACGATATTAATTCACTTTCGCAAAATAAATATCAGTCAAACCCACGTAACAGTTTAGGAAGTTACCATTCGAGCTGGGCCAACAATAGGTAACGAACCTCACCTGATACACTGGGGACGGCGAAAATTAAATAAAAACACGATATTAATTCAAACCGAAAAGGAAATCGACCAATCGTTCAACGGTAAAATATTATCAATAGAAATTCCGCTATATACAGCAGACTACAGAGAAAGAACAAATAACGGAAAATAATTAGCTCAAAATGTCTTACCAGGAGTACTTCACACACTCGCGGTCGGTAAAGTAAAAAAGTACTAAAATTATTTTTTTAAATGAAAAATAAACGGTGAATACCGGAATACTTGCAATGAAACTTTTAAAGAAAAACTACCAAACTTTTAAGAGAGCAATAGTGAAAACTAGGCGAAGTATTTAGCAAAGAAAAACTAGCGAAGAAACTAACTAAGAATTTAACTCTGAATGAATAAAATGCCCTCGTCAATGGTTTTATTAACCCCACAAGGTGGGGGGTGTCATGCGCCAAAATTTCGGAAAAATCACATAGTGGGATTAAAACGGCTACATTTGATTGGCTGACAACATTTGACATCATTTCCCGTTCTAGAACATTCCAGAAAATTATCGAAAGTCGAAAAAACGGAAAGACGCAGCCAGCGTCCTTATCAAACTACAATAGCAATCCAGAAAAACGCGAGAGACATGTGTGAAAAAACGGAGAACAACAAACTACATCTCGTACTCCCGTTTTTATACATGGGATTGAAATTAATTTGATCTGTATAATTTAAATTATTATTTCTGCAGGAATAAATTTTCGAATTTATTTCTGGAAATTCTGAACGGAATGAAAAAACAAAAAATGCATGAACGTACTATTCAATTGACTTAATTATGTTTCATTCAGCTGTCGTGGAATACGGAAAAGTGAATTAATCGAAATATAAAATTGAAGAAATCAAAAATAACATTTTCTACTGAAATAAAATAATTTCTACGGTGTTTTTGAAATCGCTTACATTTACTTTTACACACAAGCTTGTCTAAGCTGTATACAGTTTGGTCGGAAATTACGTAAATAAATAAAATACAATTCTTTCGAATAAACAATTCTTATTCTTCGTATATTATTACACGGTTATATTCAAAACAATTATTTCCAAATTCTGGTTTCCTATGTACAAAACGTAATTGAATAAATTCAATAAATTCACCCTATTCAACTATATACAGTCCGGTTGGGAATCGAAGAAATGAAAAATACTTTTCTCCACGGAAATGCCCAACGACTAAATAATTTCAATTATATTCCCACATGAGTTCAACGGAAAATGAAATTTAAACCGGCAATTCATTATATTTTAACTCAAAAATACTGCTCGTGATACAAACGTAATTACTCAAACTGTATACAGGTGGTCAGGATTAGCGAATTAACGTAGACAACTTTGAATGCAAAAATGCAACTTTTTCGGTTTATTTCCACGAAACTGAAATGAATCATATACACGGTGGTCAGCAAATCAAAGCAGAAACCGGAAATTAGTAATGAGCGAAAAATCGCTTCATACACTATTAACGCGTTCGTTCCGACTTCTGCTCACGCATTAAAATATTTTTACCATTAGTCGCTGTCTTCAGTAACCTAGTTGATTAAATAACTATTAGTGGTGACTTCTTATAGTGCGCTATTTTCATTAGAAGGACGGAAGTGTGGCATTTCTAGTAGGAAGTGCTGCATGTTGTTCACTTCTATTTGGAAAAATTGAGATTTCAAATCAAGAATTATAATTTTTTATATTTTTTTTATCATACGTAACTCTTCAAAAAATTTTTCTTGCCGAAAAATTTTAAAATAATGCTCACCTAAAAGTACGCAGAATAAACAAATTTCGCCGTTCGATCTTCAAGCTGTGGAAGGGTTATGACAAATTTTATATTAAATTTTTATGCATTTAGTTTTATCGGGATAGAAAACTGAAACTCATGACAGAAAAAATGCTCTTTCAGAAGGCCATGTAGGGAAAAAAAAACCTATGAAAGTATGAAATTGATCTGAATATTTTACATAAGTATGATCGAAATGATCACTAGTAGTTCGATATATACACAATATCGTGTTCGACGTGAATGTACACCATATTTCATGAGCACTTTCAGTGCATGCTCTCAATTCTTCCATATCCTCCCATATCCTCATCTTTACTTGGCATCTTCCTATTGGAATAGCAATTTTTTCACTATTCAAGTAAATATGCGGATATGTTAAACTCCGCATAATCAGTTGAACACATGAAGAAGTAAACAACACTTCGACTTCAATTGATCACGCACTATCATTCGCGTGAAATTACGAAAATCAGATGTTGACTCGTAACTTCCGTGTAGCTTTTCTCGAAAGCAATTCATATTTTTTTAATTGTAAGATTTAGTGTCAGTTGCAGGAACGTCCATTAAATTTAAAGGTCCATTAAATTCTTAATCCTCCATTATTACAAGGAACTAATGGAGGATTAAGGGTTTAATGGACCTTAAATTTTAATGGACGTTCCTGCAACTGAGCATTAGTATAATAACTTTGATGAGTAGGTAACATCCCCTGTCATAAAAAAACTCAATTCACAAAATACTATCGAAATATAATCTGGGAGGATTCTGCATTTCTAAAAAACTTTAGTGCTGATTCACAATGGACTAACCATAACGAACACGTAAAGTACTGTGTCGTGAACGTAATGGTGTTCAGAATGGACTCTGGGCGCAGTAGCAAATTATAGACGTTTTTGTAAGAGTAGGAAGATGTTTCTGTACCTTTATAATAAGTGTTCTATGAACGTTTTGACAATTGATTATTGTGAAGTGTTGTCATTAATTAAAAACAATAATTTTGACGTATTGGGTTCGACCGTTGGTCATGTACCCAGTCTCAAAGACAAAAGTATATTATAAGCATAGACCTAATAAGAAGTAATAATAATAAGTAATTATAGATCTATGATTATAAGTTTGGTTAGCTCACAGAATGTAAACAAATTCCTACAATTAAACGTTAGCTCAACGTAAACGTCAAAATTACAGAGTCTATTGTGAACACTTCCATATGATTTGCATTGATTCAACTTTGCGTTTTTCGTTTACGTTTCTGGAGTTTTATGGTTAGGTCCATTGTGAATCCAGCATAACAGGTTTTTCACTCCCAGACTCTGAAACACAAATAATAAAAAAAATTTCAATTAAGATAAAGTGGCCCTTCGAAAAACTAGAAAGGAAATATATGAAAGGATGTACGTTTCGGTGTCTATATCAGACACCGTCTTCAGACAAACTTGTGAAAATTTCGGAATTGTGTGTTTTTTCATTTGTAGTCTAATGACATATCTTTTCCAACAGAACAATTGGCCAATTATCTACTTCATCTAACAAAATACAGTGGATTCCTTAATTTTCCTTTTATAATTATCAAGTTCCGTCGTAAGGATCTTCGTGTTGTTTTTATAAAAAGGAAATTGAGGAATCCACATGTATTTTGTTAGATGAAGTAGATAGTTTGTGTTAACATTTTTTTCAATGTCAATTAGGCTGCAAATGAAAAAACACACAATTCCGAAGATTTTACAAGTTTTTCTGAAGAAGGTGTCTGACATATACACCGAAACGTTACATTATCCTTTTCATTTATTTCCTTTTTTAGTTTTACTGTTAGGCAAAAATTATTTCCAAACCAATTTGCTCCTGACAAACAAGTGCAAAGATTTTCGCAGGAGCACTTCATCTAAATTAAATTTTTTTAAATTATTTATGTTTCAGAGACTGGGAGTGAAAACCTATGAAGTTTTTGAGAAATCACAAAATACCTACTGTTTATAACCTCAGAGCCGTAAATGGTTCAAGCGGCAACCATCAGCTTTTGATACTAAAACATCATCATTGAAGGGAATAGACTGCACTACTACTAAGTATTTTAAAATGTTGTGGGTGATACATTCCAGGATTTCCTTCTGAAAAACAGAAGCAGAAACAATATTCAACGTTTTATCCGATAGCATTCCAGAAAAATAGAGCGGATGAAACATCCCAAAGAAAATGAAAATAGCAAAACTGACACAAATGTTTATAGCTCGATGTATATTATTGCTGGCGAACGAGTGAGAATGGGCTCTAACATTGACACACATACATATTTAAATAGGTGTGAGTAAGAGTGAAAGTAATTTATATATCCCAGGCTCTTTGTCGAACTCTATTTTTAGATGTGCCGGATATTTATACTGAAAGTTCGATAGACGGAAAAACTCGCAGATTTTTGGGACGGTTTGAATTTGAATTACTAGGAAATATAAACACCATATGTTTTTTCGGTAGAATGTAAATATTTTGAATATACTTATAATCTATGAAGAAAATGTTGCACGTGTATCAAATATCAATTTGACCTCATCATTTTGTACAGACTGTTATTATTATTAGGCTATTATTTGGTCTCAATTCAATTTTTATGTTCATGTTACCATGTGATTCTGTTTTGAAAGTCAATATTGACACATATCTTTAGTGTTCGACATTTCCTGAAAAAATGAGTCGTGAAAAATATTTGGGTTTAGCTGTCTAGCAGCTAGATTGGATATACCTTCATCGTATTCACGACCAAAGAACGTTTGATGTCAAAAATAGTTGTTGAATCAACTACATTAATGACAGCGATTAATGGTTGAGATATTTTACGGCGCGAGCGGAACGAGCGTTAATAGTTCAGGATCATTATTCGCTAGATTATTACGCATTAAATACAAGATTTTTCTGTGACTGCTTTATGAATTGAGTTCTTTATTGATAGTAGTATATTATGCATAATGACAGCTTAGGTTTTTTAAGTTAAGGCCCAAATCACCGAGTGAATAACAGCCATTATACGCGAGTAACATACTACAGTTAATCCACGACTATGAATATATTTCTTGAAGATTGTAACATTTGGCGACCGCTACAATACTCTTTTATGAAAAGCGTGGAAAAAGGTGACACAAGAGAAATTTTCGGAGAACTGATCATTGTATATTTTGTAAGAAAAAAGCTTTAATTGATATAATGAAAGTAGATTTGGACTTTAAAATACTGAAGAAATACCGTTTTGAAGAATGTTTTATCAAAGATAAATTTTTGAAGCATCTTACAACACTTAATATAATCTCATTATTCCCTTGTGATTAATGGGTATTATTAAGGCCGAGCACAGAGACGTACAATAGACGGATTTTACAATAGTCGTGGATGAAGGCTTTTATTTTGTACATGACGTAATATAAATTTCTATTTTTCTGTGTTTCAGTAGACTCTAATTGCTTCTGAATATTTCAAGTTCGGTTGCCCATGACAATTACACATTAAAATGTGAGAAATCACTCACTGAAATAGTCATTTGATCAACCAGTTCATTAATTACTAGATTAATAAACGAGTTGATTACAAGATTTTTCTGTCGACCGCATTATGAATTGAATATGAATTCATGATTGAAATACATTCCAAAAGACATTGATTTGACATAGTTAAATTTCTATGTTTCTTTATTCCAGTAGAGTTGGGACCTTACTCGTATTGCTTTTGAATCCTTCGTGTTCGGTTGCAAATGGCAATTGCACATTGAAATAGTATAAATTGAACATAAAATGGATCATTATTTTTCGATTCCTATACGTTAAATACACCTTTCATTTTGAGTTAAACGAAAAAAAGTTTACATGATGAGCACCGTTGCAGGCAATTCAACATTCATAAGCCTAAAATTTTCGTTCGAGCACTTTCGAATCAAATTTTTGGAAATAAGATAGAAAGTTTTAATTTTTTTCTTGCAACAACCGTATATACACTACTGGAAAAAATTAAAGGATCAAAAAAATTTTCCAATTTTTTCGGCCATTTCAAACATGCCGTAACTTTGAGAGGAATGGTCGTACAAGGAATTAAAATGAGGAAATTGTAGCTCCAAGTGTTTAGTTTTTGGATTAGAACTTCAAAAATTTTAAGTTTTAGTGGTTTTCGAGAAATGATAGAAAAATCAGCAACAAAAAAATTCTCGAAATTTTACCATTTTTTTTCTTCTTGTCTACGAGCGTGGAAATTTTATTTTTGCATAATCGTTATAACCATGGGATACTTTGTTAATTCAGCTTCAATTTATATTTTCATTGACCTCAATACGTCCACTTCTCGCCGAGATATCGGTGTTCAAATGGAAAATAATCCATTTGTCTTTGATTACCTATCGATTTCTCAGCCACAAATGATCGCACAGAAAATTGAAGGAGGGTTTCAAGACCTTAAATGAACTCCGATTAATGAACAACCATTGCTTATTCATAGAATTTTTTTTTTCTTCATGTCGCATCAATATTAAAATTTAACAAAAAAAAGGGCTTTTGGTGGTTTCTTGGAAAATCTACCGCTGGATCGAAAGTTGAGGAAACCAATAATGTTAAGTGTGACTTTCAAGTTCAATATGTTGATAAAATCCTTACGAAGAGTCAACTCAATCCAGCGAGCCGTTTTTTTTTTTTGACTCGATTGAATTTTTGAAAAAAAAAGGATCACGTTTTTTGCTCTGAGAAGCTCATAATCTTCAAAAAAGACAAAAAAAAAATTTTCTCGAGCTTTTTCCATATTTTATTTGCAGAAAGTACATAAATTCCAAAAAAAGAAAAATAAAATATACTAACAAATAAATTTTTTATTAATTTAATAACGGATTAAAAATGGATGGATCCTTTTCCATTTGAAGACCGATATCTCGGCGAGAAGTGGACGTATTGAGGTCAATAACAAAATAAATTAAAGCTAAATTAACAAAGTATCCCATCGTTATAACGATTATGCAAAAATAAACTTTCCACGCTCGTAGACAAGAAAAAAAAGTGTGTAAAATTTTGAGAATTTTTCTGTTGCTGATTTTTCTATCATTACTCGAAAACCACTGAAACTTAAAATTTTTGAAGTTCTAATCCAAAAACTAGACACTTGGACCTACAATTTCCTTTCTTTAAATTTCTTGTACGACCATTCCTCTCAAAGTTACGGCATGTCGAAAATTGCCGGAAAATTTGGAATTCTTTTTTTATCTTTTAATTTTTTCCAGTAGTGTATTATATTATTTTGAATTGAGAGCTAACAAAATACAATACATGAAACAAAAAAGTCCCTAGCTAAGGTTAGTGCAGAACGGGGTACCGTACTAGTCTGCATATGATACCAGAGCTCAGGGGAAAACTTCATTAAAAAAATTCTGTTTCGCCGTTTTTACAAAATTCAAATCTGAAACTATTCGAATAAATACCTTCAATATTCAGATCAAAATACTTAATTCTTGCTCTAGGGCCAGGAGGGTGTTTTAAATCGTACAAAAAGTATACAGACGAGAATAATAATGAGCGTTTTTGAGACACTTCAGGAGTATACATTCAATAAATTCTAGAATGAATAGATCACGCATGGCCTCACGACATACCGTAAACATATCCAAAACTTGGAATTTTCATGATAGGTTCACGATTTGATAGGATAGAATTCATGGTTGAATATGAAGAAACTAATAATTACCAGGAGATTCAAATATAAATCATCAACTTCAGGGCTCTCTCCATTTCAGTTCCACTTATGATTTCTTCAAATATAGGTATGTATTAACTTTTTCCGTCGATCTCAAAAAAAATGGTGATTTCAATGTGTACGAAATTGATCATTAATGACCCATTGTAACGCTCAATTAATGTGCAATCCTCATGGCAACCGTTCACAAAGAAGCACTACGAGAAATGTCAAAACTCTACTGGAACATGAATACACAGACATTCTTTTATGTCAAATGTAAGACTTGAGCAAAATGAGAATGTATTTCAATCAACAATTCATGGATAATTGATATTGAGATCGTCGGAAAAGTTTTGTAATTAACTGAGTTATTAATCGAGCCACCAATGGTTTCGCTCCGCTCACGCGTTTAAATATTTTGACCATTAGTCGCTGTCTTTAATAACCTAGTTGATTAAATAACTATAAATGAAATCCCGAGTGGAATTTGCTAAGCACTGCATTTTTATCGACCATCAACGAACATAGTTCCAGTGAAGAATTCGAGACAAGTATAATATGGAACGCCAAGGGATAAAAAATAAATTGTCACGTTTCAGAAGGAATTTGTCACAGAAATCCTTCTATCCCACTGCTTTGCCATAGATATCATAACCTAAATATTCAAGACTGGCCTTCCATTATGTGTGAAGCGATGTGTTTTGGATTCTTTATGACGTTCGTATTACCAAGTTAGCTGAGGTTTTAGACATTGAGGATTTTCAAATTCTGACCTCGCTCGTAGAATATTTGAGGAGGCATAAAAAGATCCTCAGTTATTTTTGAGTGGATTAATCAATTGTACCGGGTGTCCTCAATTCGTTGTCTAGTGAGGGCATCTCAGAAACCTGATGAGCCAGAACAAAATGTAATAAAGAAAAATTGATTACTTCAATGAATGCTACTGAAAATATTGCCTGTATAATGTTTTAGTTTCATGTTTATAACTTCAGTAATAAGGGAGTTATGAGAACTTCTCATTTGACGCCATTTTCTAATTTTCTCTAATAGCTCGAAAACGGTTTGATTTAAAAGGTTGCGGTTTTCACCAAATGAATTCTCTCAAAAATCGAACCCAAAAATGTACCTGAGATCCCCTCACTAGACAACTAATTTAGGACACCCGGTACAGTGAAATCAGTGACAATATTGCATAAATCCTACTATACATATATCCTCATACTTATACAAGGGTGTCAGAGTAACGTCATCAAACTCCAAATGGAAATGGAAATGCTAAAGCCATCAAAATGCCCTGCAAAAATTAAGAAAAGATGAAAAATTTAAATTCAGGTCTTAAAATTAGGAGTTGTCTTAGTGGATTTCCATCCCTGTTTGCTGAACAGCTACATTAAATAGCACAAATGAAAAACCAAGTAAGTTTTCGACAAAACCTATTTCGTGTACGAATTTGATATCTCCTACCGTTTTCAAGAAATACACACTTAAACATTGAAAAACATAAATGGCAGGTATACGAGTATGTATACCAAAATTTCCAATCGGATGAAAATACTCCCAAATTCTGCGCTCCTGTCTAGACTTTTTTTATATTTTGCTCGATTTTTACAGAGCATTTTGAATGAATTTAGCGTTCGCCAAAATTAAATTCAATACTACAGTCATTTTTTAAATATTAAAATATAGTATATCAAGCAACTAGCGCTATTATTTAGAGGTGAAGTTAAGTATACGGCAATTGTCCATTCTATTGCTTATATGGAAAAAGTCAAG
>CM024242.1:97256161-97325421 GCA_013421045.1 Propylea japonica
TTAATATAACTGTAAATGCATGTCCTCTTCATTCCAACTTTTAAAAAGTGCGTATAACGAATGAATACCTCCCATTTTAACTGTACCTTCTGTTCTCCATTCAATCAACCATTTGTACTACTACGAATTGAACATGCTTGGAATTAATCATTATTGTTCGACTTAAAAACACCAAACCAGTTAGGTTTGTCCTCTAACGTGAGTTTTAATGAATGTATGGTGATTTTTAACATTCGAACTGACCTATTTAAGCATTCTTGGACTGTTACAGCTTAAACCGAAAACAGCATAACTACTGAGGTAACGCATTTCGTATAACTGATTATGAATGTTTCTGTCGATGAGTACTATAATTAGTCACATCTGTGTGATTTGAACTGTCGAAGATTTGTTGAAGAGGATAGGCAAGAAGGTTCGTTCATACAATTGAAGAAAAACAAAGACATGTCTATTGTTTGTGACCAGCTGTTCGAAAACAGTTTCAATTCTTTAAGCCACTCATAACTTCATTGATTTGAATGATCATTATAGCACTTTTGAAATATGTTATTGGTATGTATTGTCCGTTCACGAACGTTTGAGCCGTTGGTTGGCCATGGAAATTTTGCATATTCCAATGTGTTATACTGAAATTTTAGGTTATGTTGTTCATTTCTTGTCAGATTGATACGCAATGTTGTCAATTGCATAGAGTTCTCTGGTAACTCGCATTCTCGTCGGAGGCCGGGTACATTCGGCAACGTTGACTTTATTTCACGTTATGATAGTAAATACTGCCAACTTCATAAATAAACAAACGCCTACTATGTGCTCAAACATTCGTGAACGGATTATAAATTGTGCGTTTGTTTGTTTATCTGAAGTTGCACTATTTACTGTCATAACGTAAAATAAACTCAACGTTGCCGAATGTACCCGGCCTCGTCTGACGAGCTTGCGAGTTATAAGAGAACTCTTTGCAATATGGACAATATTGCGTATCAATCTGACAAGAAAATAACAACATCACCTAAAATTTTAATATACACAGTGGAATATGCCAAATTTCCATGGCCAACCGACGCGACGGCTCAAACGTTCGTGAACGGGGATTATATGTATGCTCTTTGATTTACTTTAGATAGTGAAAAATATATGTATTTTTTTTGCCATATACATATAACAAAATGTGGTTTTCTCAATATAGGATAACAATGACCATATTTTTTTACGTATACATAAAAATCACAAACTAAAAGGAAACTGTCTTCAATAATAAAGTTTTGCTTTTGCTTCAAAATTATTCATTGACAGTACAGTTTCCTGCATCACTGATAAGAGATACTAATTGATTCATATTGTCTTGAAATTTCAAATAAAATCCATGTGCAGTGGAAAATGAAAGTGTTTTCAAAGAACAATGATTAAAAATGATTGCTTTTGTTAACACAATAGTCGGAATACCCTAAGCAAACCATATTATTACTATCCTTGAATTTAATAGAATACCAAAGAACAAAGATAGTGGAGTGATAAAAACTATTAAGATCAGGATATTACAATAACTCGGACGTGTAAAATGGTGCAATCGATTTTGCAAGTATGGTTATTGGTCACCGGATGTAACAACTTGAGTATAATGTGGCTAGTAAGGTGATAGTCACATTTTTTGAGTCAATATTACTAGTACAGAAAGAATTTATTTTTATGAAAATGAAAATATATTTCCATAAATATCATTCAGTGATTTAGTTATGAAAAATGTTGGCTGGTAGAACATTTTTCTGTATCACAGCTACAATAATCAACATATAATAATGAAATATAAGTATGAAACACGTGTGAAAATGATATATTCTTGTACAACTGTCAAAAAAACTTGACTTTTCTTCATCACTATGTGCTTTAATGATTACTTTTTTTCACTGTTGAAAAGTCTTTTTTGTACAACTGTCAAAAAAACTTGACTTTTCTTCATCACTATGGATGCGTAAAATATTACTTTTTTTCACCGTTAAAAAAAGTCTTTTTTTCACCGTTAAAAAAAGTCTTTTTTTCACTGCTGATAACTAAAATTAGAACAACTCAAAAATAATGAATATTTTAATCAAAACTTATTTCACAAAATTATGATTGTATCTGTACCTTATAAAGTAAATTAGTTTCGTCATCAGCATCTCTGAAATTTATTGATATTATCCTTCCATAACACTTTAGATTTCTTTCCTCGGTATCCGACGCTTTTGTTCTTAATAAGCGGGACCAATTTTGAAAAATTCCTATATCAAAATTTTCCTTGACATTCGATGTTTTTTTTAACATTGAGCTCCATAACTTGGAAGGTTTTAAAAATTTTTTATTTTTCCTCGAAATAGCATGTGAGCACATTTTCAGAAACCTTTTTTACGTTGTTCTTGTTGCGCCATTCTCGAAATTGGTTTATTCGTTTTCTCATATTATTAGCTTTGATTTGGCTGGTAACATATAAGATACAATTGTATTTGCTTCTTCAGTCATATCTGCGCGGGTATCACACCACTATCATGTTCAACATTCATCTTCTTCAAAATAATTCGAAAATGATTGAAGCAACTACGAGCAAATACTGTCAAAGATTCAAACAATTTCAACAAACAGTTTTCTATAGTTACGACACAGAAAGATCACTGGATTCATTTAAATATTGTACTGAAAGCATTATCTTCAATGATTATACGTATTTCAGACGATGTAAATTCACATTCACAGTTACAAAAAAATGTTGTTTGTATTTCGTGCGTATAAAATTCGTGTTTTCATGGCACATTCGAGTGAATTTTTGGCCTCGACCTGCGGTCTCGGCCAAAATTGACACTCTCATGTGCCATGAAAAACACTCATTTCACGCACTTATAACAAAAAACTATTTTCCCCGTTAAAAAAGAATTTACTTTTTTTCACGGTTAAAATAAGTCGTTTCTATAGTAACGATACTGAAAGATCACTGGCTGCATAGAAATATTGTATTGGAAGCGTTACATTAATAACTATAGTTTAGGCTTGAGAATTCACAATCACAGTTGTGCAAAAAATGTTGTTTGTATTTCGTGCGTATATAATTCTTTTTTTATGGCACATTCGAGTGAATTTTTGACACTTTCATGTGCCATGAAAAAAACACTCATTTTACGCACTCAATACAAAAAAAGTTCACAGATTTCGCTCTAAAGATATGACAGAATGAACAAACTCACCAAAGAACTATGAGAAAATTATTCTTTTTTCGCCAACCAATAAAATTCAAGTAATTCCGTCAGCTGAGAATGATATCTGAATGTTTCAGTTCAATGAAGCAAAAAGTCTTTAAATGTGAATCTCAAATCAAAATTTAACGTTTTCCAAGCGTGACAGTTTCAGTGAACTCGAAAGACTAATTTTATTTTTTTTTATGGTATTCGTTCAGAAAATCAAACCGGTTATGGAACTGTAGAGCAAAATCCAGCTGGAATATCTCTGTTTAACCTCTCATCAAAAAAAGAAGAATAAAATAGTAAGACACACATGGTTATATTTCATTATTATATGTTGGTACTCGAAACTATTAATTTCATTCTGTAATTCACACAAAGGATCTCATTGGTCACAGTGTAGAAACCAAGTCATTGTGACAATCAACCACAAACTAATCTACCAACAAAAATTATTCGATATTACAGAATCGCGTAGTTAATAGAGGCTGGTAATCGAGGTGACACACCCTGTATACCACGCAACTAAGAGTTGTAATTTTCCATAATAGTGAAAAGCATTGTTCTAATAGATTCGACATAGATGTGGGTCGAATATTCCCATGAAAAAGCAGCCAATAGATGGGGGTCAACCCACACATACAATCGATATACAAGAATGCAAGGTCGCCGACCAAAATTAGCAATTAATACACGGATAATGTTTCTTTCAGGATTTCCTTCCAACGACGGTTTCAGTAGTAGTTGATATCGTAAAAAATTCAAATGTTAAAATGGTTCAATATCATAGGAAATTTGTAAGAATTTCATATCATCCCAACAATACTTAAACTGTTTATTTAAAGGGTTTCCAATAAGAGGTGTTATTTTGAATAGCCCGCTATTTCGGTAGATCACGTTTGAAGCTGTCATTTTTTGACGTTTGACAAGTAGAAACTACGCCATTAATAGAAATGGAACGATACACGCTTCAAGAGCACATTGAATTATTTTAAAATTCACTATAAAATGGTGGAAATTTGGCAGAGACGGTTCGTTAAACTGGAACATTTTTGGGGTCGTCGTGAACACATCTTGTTGGACCACAATAAAGAAATTGGTGGAAAAATTCGAGCTATTGGGACAAGTTAGTGATGTTTTCTCGTCGTTCTTTGGAATCAGGCATTCCACAAACGTCATCACAACGTATTTTGCATAAAGATTTGGGTATTAAGGCTTATAAAGTTCAGTTAACACAAGAACTAAAGCCGGCTCATCATCAACAGTCTTTGCTGATTGGGTCGTTGAAATGCATGAAAATGATCCGGAATTCCATCAAAAAAACATCTTGAGTGATGAGGCCCATTTTCACCGCGGTGGCTTCGTTAACAGGCGTCTGGGGCTCGGAAAACCCAAGAATTATGGTTAAAAAGCCTCTCTATCCTCAACGTGTGACTCTTTGGTGCAGTTTATGGTCCGGTGGAGTCATTGGACCATAACCATTGCCACCGAGATCTTGTGATTTAACACCCTGCGACTTCTTCACACTTTTTAACACTTTTTTGCGGACTGCAGTTGCCTTCAAGATCAACACAAAACAATGATACTTTTAACTTATCAACGCTCCTAAAAAGGACAATCCAACAGCGATTTGAGGTAAGTCTTCAGACCTACAAGGACCTATTGGCATTTGAACAAGTTTGCTGCAGTATATCACCATTAATTTCACAACAACAACCAATGAGTCACTTGAACAAATCAGAAAGATATCCTGACGTATTTTTGCAATCTCAATCTGATTGAGAGCAGCACTAGAAGATAACGATAATGAAAATGTACTAATTCTTATAGTAGTACCTTCAATAACATCATTGTTGTCATGAAAAGAACGCATTTTTCTGGACGCACCACACTGTATCCCAAAAGTTCACGACATAAATTCATACAAGGTTCTCAAATGTGAGCTTATCCCAAGGGTTTTTCTACTTTTCTGAGCTCTGGTATCATATGCGAATAGATAGTACCCCGTTTTGCTCTAACATTAGCTAGAGAATCTTTTGTTTTCTGTTATTGTATTTTGTTAGCTCTTGATTCGAAAAAAAATATAATATATAGGTACAACATAATTCTTACAAAGTTTCAAGTATGAGTTCATCACAAGGAAACACTCTGTATAGCTACAGTACTCACCCAAATTCAATGGAAACAACTACCGAAGAACTGGTCTCATTTCATAACCTCCACTGGCCCACAAGAATGTCTACTTCTTGCATGTCAAAAGACGAATCTGTCTAACTGCAATTTTGACACTTTTTCGCGAACTGCAAATACGAAGTTGCCTTCAAGATCAACACAAACAATGGTACTTCTAACTTCGTTATCAACGCTCCTAAAAAGGACAATCCAACAGCGATTTAAGGTAAGTCTTGAGACCTACAAGAACCTATTGGCATTTGAACAAGTTTGCTGCAGTATATCACCATTAATTTCACAACAACAACTCATGAGTCACTTAAAAGGATCAGAACGATACCTTGACGTATTTTTGCAATCTCAATCTGATTGAGAACAGAGACCAACGGAACCGTAAACGTTCTTCTCGACCAAAACAAGGATTCACAGGTCACAGAAACGGTACGGACGTACGGACAGGGGAACGTCAGGCGTGCCAACGTTGCTCGATGTACTAAATTCACCTGTTGGATCTGAGCCTCGCGGAAAGTGATTTTGATGTTGTTTAAGCTGGAGGAGCCGTGGTATGGTCGGTGTGTCCGAAGGATGGTGATGAAGATCCGCAGACGGCCACTTAGCGATTTCCGATAGGAATTACGGTTCCGTCCGGATTAAGATATCTGTTCTAGATCCTGAGGAATCAGGGTTTTGTCGAGATGTGGATTTGGAGCGACTGGTGAACAGATGTTAGATTTTGAGGTTGGTTCTGTTGGAAATGAGTACAGTGACATAAAGTGTTACAGTTTTTTTCATTTCCAAATTTAACTTGATTTCAGAACGAAATATATCAGTTTGAATGAATGGAAAACTACATTCAACGAGAACAAGTGGTTTCTAGTTTACTTCCCAGTTACCGATTTTCAAAATATTTGGCATACCTATCGTTTCAGTATGCTGTTGTGATGCCACAGCCTCAATTTGAGCACCGGCAAACCAATATTTCCGAATCGAATAAGAATTCTATAAATCGTTCATATTCATGTGTCATTTGTTTTTTTACGAGCCAGACATTTGTGTTTTTAGTGAAAAATAACTGTTATAAATACTTGGCACTGTTCCTAACTTAGCCAACCTAACCTAACTCAAGCCAAGTATTTATAAGATTTGTTGGTGTTTCTATCTCAGGTTAACTAAGGTGGAACAGTGTCGTATTTATAAGAGTAGGAATCACCCAAAACACTTATTTTTCACTAAAAAAATACAATTTCACTGGCTCGTATTGAGACAAATGGCACCTGAATTATGAACGATTTATAAAATTTCGTATTCGATTTTCTCTGGAAATATTGATTTGTTGTGCTAAAATTGAAACTGTAGCATAACAACATTATAACGAAAACGATAATATGTCAAATATGTTGCAATCGGTAACTGGGGCGGTAAACTAAATGTTCACCAAAAGGGTAGATTCTATTAACTTACCCTCTGAATTGCACCTTTCTCGAGATACCTTTCATCGTATAGAAAACAACTTTCGTGAGCATTTTGCTAATCAATATAGCAATTGTTTTTTTACACAAATAGGTACTGCTGATCATACGCTCTGAAGTCTACCGTTTTCGAGAAGAATCATTTGGTTTTTTTCGAAAACCGTCTAGTTAGGACACCTTTGTGTGTAGAAAACATTGGCGGTACAAATGGGCGTCTCTTGAACCGTACTATTTTCATTGGCGTAGAAGTTGAGGGGAAACAACCACTAAACTTCGAAAACCTTTTTTTAGTGAAAAATAACTGTTATAAATACACTTGGCACTGTTCCTATCTTAGCCAACCTAACCAACTCAAGCTAACCTAAGCTAGTACCTCATCTTAGCAGTGTATTATTTATGTTTTCAGAGACTGGGAGTGAAAACCTATAAAGTTTTTAAGAAATTCAGAATCCTCCCAGAATATTTTTCAATCGATATTCAAAAACCTTCACCAATTAAGACTTAAGAAAAAGGTCCCCGAAAACATTGCTAATTATGATTAACAAATGCTCACGAAAGTTGTTTTCTGTACGATGAAAGGTATCTCGAGAAAGGTGCAATTTACAGGATAAGTTAATAGAAATTTTAGTCAAATTCACTGAGACCCTGAATTATTAACTAGGGCTTATTTCATAAATTCGAACATCAATGATGTTTCGAAGGAATATTCATATACCTACCCTTTTGTCTCCAGAGTCAGTCGATGTACCAATAAAAAAACAATCGAGTCATGACCTTCAAAGAATAAGCTGAAATTTCTTTAATGCTGTACCGGAAATCCCCCTGTCTTTATGACTCATGCAATCACTGACTACGGTCTTAGCTATGTGAATGATCTTTCATCTCGAACTAACGTAAGGTCAAAAATTAAGGGAAATTGCAAGGTCTGGAGAAATGAAAGAGTATTACCTAATCTTGGAAAAATGCTTCTTCATTTATAACTACATACAAACATACTTCGATTTCGGTATTTATCGTTGGAATTTTCTACTGAGTCATGAATGGACTAAATGCTAAGAAGTTTAAAGAAAACTATTGGAAATTGTACAATTGAAAGTAATTTTTTAATGAAATACAGGGTGTCTCGGAAAATGTGGGAAATCTCTCGAATTCGAATAGAACATAAAACATAAGATGACAAGTTTCCATAATTTTTTTTCCAAGCGACCCTCCCTACGAAGAAACGACCTCCTAAATGACGCCACTGGAAATTCATTTTAGTGGAATAATAGTATATTATTCAATGAGCGGTAATGCAGGTCAAAACACACGCAGATGAGGTTTGCACCACGAACCGTCAGGCGAGTGGTGTAATTCATCAAGTGTGTTTTGAGCATTACCGCGAATTGAATACTATACTTTATCCACGACCTTCTTCAGTAAATTCGAATTAATCTGCATTTGAAAAATTTTGAACAGTGTGTCAAGCATTGACAACATTTCGTCAAACCCTGTACTCTGTGGTCGGGAATCAAATCAGAGTCTCTAATCAATCAAGTACTTTGGCAACTTCAAAAATTCACGTTTTCCAAAAATAAATCTTGAATGAATCGCTAGAACGTTATCTTGATGGCTGAAATAGAGTTCCGGATCGATCCTACTTTTTATTCATTTTTTTGTAGCAATTTCATTCTTCCTAGGTATTTTTATTAGCGGGAGTTATGAGCGGGTTGTATTATAACACTCGCTTTTCGGTTCATAGCCATGTCTACGGTTGTGTTATGACTACCATTACACATAGAAATTAGTTAGTAGGAGTGGATAAATTACAATTACTTACTTCTCTCATTATTTTTTTTTTCGAAAACGGTTAATTTTATCGAAATGAATAAGAGTACCTTCTCCTTAGCTCAGTGTTCAAGGTATCCAAATTTGTTTTTTTTAGCACCTTATCATACAGGGTGTTAAAAAATGTAAGCATCAATATGTACGACCCAGTCCGCTCCTGGTAAACTGAAAAAAGGCTAAAAAGCCTTCCATGTTTCCATGTTCATCTTCATTTTTATGTTCTATCTGAATCCGAGAGATTTTCCACATTTTCCGGAAACACTGAAGACGGGAAAAAATTTTTTGGAGCTTCAGAGATAAAGAAGAAAAATACGCATCATATACCTTGTATAAGACAAATTTAAATTGGCGTTCAATCGTGACTAAACTGAACGTATTATCAAATGAGAAAATTGTTATATCTTCCTTCCACTATTGATTCCATTTCATTCGAACAGTTATTCTCATGTCATCTGAATCTAAATCAAACATTTCCTTGAGCAATATTTCCCAAAAAGTAACATAATGATTAATTATCGTCATATCTAGATCATTGGAGTGAAACATTCCAACTAAAATCAGGTTTCTTTCTTTACCGGACGTTGATGTCTCCACTTATTTTAATGGTTTTCTCTGGGAAAGTACGTTTCTAATAAATGGGAAACTTGCTGAATTCTAAACCAAATTCAATTGTTTCAGTACCATGAAATGTTGAAAAAAATAATTTGGTCCGGAGTTGAACTTTAATGAGATAAAATGTGGGAGATAATGATGCTGAATTTCATCATATGATAATAATGATTTTTGTGGAATTATTTGAGTTGGGTACCTCAGCTCTAGTGAATTATTTATAATATTATACAGGGTGTCCAAAACTCGACGTCAACCCTGAACCGGGTGAAAAGGCAAGAAATGCTGGTTGTCAGAAAAATAAAAAAAATCTAAGTTGCATGATTTAAAAATATGGGCATTCAAAAAAACACACAAAATTCCACACCCTGTGACAGTCTTTTCGCTTTTTTCTGGGAACATTTTTTCCCGGAAGATGGATCGGACGTTCTGGTCCAATCTCGTGGCCGGCCCGTTCACCGGACTTGAATCCATTGGACTTTTTTACTGGGAAGCAGTTAACAGAAAAGTGTATTCAAAGGCAATCAAAAATAATTTGAACTACGGCAGCTACAATTTAACAAGTATTATACCATTTTGGAATCCTCACTAAATGCGCCAACTTTTGACAAAACATGCCAAACTTACGTAGTACATTTTTTTTCAATACAGTCAGTTAAAACAAGGCAATTGTTCATTTTGAATTTTTTTTTCTGAGAAGTAAGCCCTATTTTTATGAAACCTAGAGCAGCTGGTATCATCATTTTGATTACAGTTTAGACAAGCATTATTCAAGGTTACACAGCACAAAAAAAAAGTTGGAAAAAGTTTTGATATTTGTGGCAACAGGAGCGAAAAGACTGTCACAGGGTGTGTGAATTTTTGCGTGTTTTTTTAAATCCCCAAAATCTTACAATCATGCAATGCCCGGTTCAGGGTTGACTTCGAGTTTTGGGACAGCCTGTATAACGAAAATTTTTTTTCATTGTGAGACGATAAAGATTTTATCAATGAAAATCATCAGCTATCTACAGAAAATTATGATTTTAGAAATAATGGTTCCTCAGAAAATCATAGCTATTATCCGTGCTATATCGTTTTGCCAAATGTCTGTAATTTTCTAATTTTGAGCCAGAGTTGATCTCAAACGCTAGGGTTCGACTACCTGATGACGAATTCGTGGTCAAATTCATTTTCTGTCTGTGGGGCAGTTCGGCCATCCATCCGGCCGTAAGCACGATAACTTTTGAAGGGATTGTCCTAGAGACTTGAGATTATAAGGTGAGTTCGGTTCACGAATGCAGCGGTTGAGTTCATTAATCAATCAAATCATACCTACAGGGTGTTCCATAAAATAGTGCATTTCAAAATTTTTTTTCCTAAATATCTCAGACAAAACGAAACCAATTGAAATGAAATTTTGCGATCACATGCACGATGCTCGTAACAGGCCTCATGCAAAATTTTGTGGCCATAGAAAACTCATTTGGAATATTGAAAAGAAGAGTCTCTCTATTTCCATAACAAGCTATCCTATTGGAGTGAAATTCATTCTGTCAATGAAGATTGATATAGTAAATGTTATTGCAAAATTTCAAGAGTATCGCATCATCAGAACCATGGTATTTAATTTTCGATTTTTTACATTTTCCAATTTTCAAATAATTCCCAGAATATAATTCCGATCGTGCTGGGATTTTGCATTCAAATATTTCGTATCAATCCCAAGTCCTATACAAAATTTTGAGGTTAAAATCTCATGAACGATAGCTCAAAAGCACCTGCTCAGAACTTTCTTAAATTTTTTCTTAAAAAATTTGGAAAAAAAAGCTGCGATACAAAATCGCAGCTACCACAACCACAAATGTTCCATCCATCTCAACACCTGTGGTACCCACGTAGGTACCACCACAAACTCGCACAATATCGAAACTTATTTCAACCGAAAGCACAGTTGCCTTTTGACTTGCGTCGTTGACCGATTCCTCGATTCTCCTTTCTCCAATGCACAGTCCGCTATGTTCGATCTGACGGACACTTGTTGGTCAATAAAAAATAAGTGCTCATGGTAAATAAATAAATGAAAATAATTGCGACAAGTTAAAGTTTTGGGACTGCTTGTGACATCTCAAGATGATGGCCAACGATTTTGTGCTTGAGCTCAACAGTGTGTTTTATTCTGGTCAAGTAAGTGTGATGAGTTGAAAATTGAGTTTACTAAGTCAAAATCAAAGAAAGGAAGAATGAATTCTCATTTGAATTCGATAAGAATGAAGAAAACTGAGAGATGAATACTTTTTTCGAATGTCAGGAAGAATGATAACATTAGAAAAAAGCAATTAAAAACTTCTGATATTTCTTCTTTTCTGATGAACGTCATAGCTATCTTTGAAGCACCTTGTATTTCAGAGAAGGAAGAAATTCTTTCACTTAACGCTTCATATATTCTGCTCTAAAAAAAATTGATAGCTATAAATTTTTTCATATTTGAAATCAATATTGAATCACACCATAAATTTTTTTCTCAATTGTTATCATATTCTATAAATAATCACAAATATCGTACCATCATTACCAGCCAAACTCACCTCTTATTATTTTGTCAATTACAAATTTCCGTGGAAGATAGTTATTTAAAGATTTCCATGGATGATAGTTATTTGAACTCAGGGCTTCATGAGGTGGATGTGACATCACTATCCATCTAGGCTTCAATGGTTTTTCACAAAGACGTCTATTGTCTAGTGTTTCTATCGTTTAGTGGTTTCCTTGAAACCTCTACAGAATTACTCTACACATTTTGCCATAATAAAAATCACTAACACTATCAAATGAGTGAAATATTGAATGATACCTTTGATAGTTTTTTCACTTCTTGAATTTGTAACCATTTAGCACTTTAAAAGCCCTGAAGAACCCCAGATAACTCAGTTCTCATTCTCCTGAAATTGTATGAAATGTTTATAAACACCCTGAATGTTTTCCGACAAAATCTTCAAATCTCCAATGTTTTTAGGTGGAGCCTGCATCATGTGCACAAAGACTTCTTGGAAGTGTGAAGAATGGAGTAATTTTGAAAGATGTTTCTCTGACAGTATATTCAGGAGAAGTCATGGCGATTTTGGGATCTAAAGGTAAATAAAACGCATCTTAGCACAATACCTAAAATCTATCCAATGAGTCGAATCAACAAAAGAAGTACCCCATCATCAGCAAAATCAAAAAATGATTCATTAGACTTCACAGAAAGAATTGTCAGTGAGGTGTTCTTAGAATAATACCAGTCCAATCATAGAACCTTATGGAGCTCCACTGCCTACTACCCTTGAATCATCTAATTAAAGACATTACTTATTAGCTGCTGGATTTTTCCAGTTTTCTTCACATCCATAACTAATTAAATTTTTTCAGGAAGTGGTAAAAAAGCTCTGCTGGATGTGATATCAAGACGTGTGCAGGGCCCCACTAGAGGACAGATTTTACTGAATAACCAACCTTTAAGTTTGACGGTATTCAATCAAAGGTGTGGTTATGTTACACATAAATGTGACCTTATTCCTGGATTGACAGTTGAGGAAAGCCTATACTACACTCCCACAAAGGTAAATGCACTAAGATGAGGTACCTAAGAGTCAAGAGATTGTTACCTCAGACTACGCACCCTAAAAATATAAACTTTGTGTATACAATACGAATATAAAAATATTATGAGATTGACTGTAGAAGATTTCAAGTACAAATAAGTTTTTTTATTCCAGCTGACAGGATATGTGAAGAAATCAAAAGTGAAGCAAGTAATGGCTGACCTTGCATTATCTCAGATAGCTGGGCGATGCACAGAAAACCTAAACAAAAGTGAATTCCGGCGACTCATGATTGGAATGCAGTTAGTCAAAGATCCAGGTAGGCGGATACATTTGTTATGCAATTACATTGAAGGATTCATCGATTATTGAATTCGCACTAGCGCAAATAATTGAAGAGATGAAGATTGTTCTAAATTTAAATCGACTCATCAAGTTCTTGAAGACTTTCAGCTAATATGTCCACAAGATTTCTTTAGTCTGGGTTCCTGGTTGCTCTGGAATCAAAGGAAACGAGGAGGCTAACGCACTAGCCATAAAGGGAGTACAAACGTCACTCACTAGCCTAGAACTCTTCTTAGGTTTAGGCAAATGCGACTATTAGAAAGAGTTTTTGAAGAAGGAAGAAACTGTAAGAGAAGCACAAAGGAGGAATCTTCTGGGAAGGGATCATTCCAATGAGTTTCTTTGGAACATTGAAACTGCAAGGTCCAAAGAAGAGTCGGATCTTAGCAAGAATGAGTTACTCTGGCATTCTTACAGACATTGTAGCCTTAGAAAGAATGTGATGAAAATTGGCTTAACAGAAACTGACGAGATTAGATTCTGTGGGGAAGAGGTGGAAACTCCTGGTCACTTAGTTACAGAATGCCTAGCCATTGCGAGCCTGCGCAAAGAATGTTTGGACCTGAGAATTATAAGGCAGGAGGCTTGCTTGGCGCCTAGAGCCTAGCGAGTCATCAAACTAGTAGCTTAGTAAGACCACAGGCTTCTAAAGGGGGTTTAGAAGGCTGTGGTAAAAAGGATGTTTTGAAATGTACGCGATGTGCCGCACTACTCGCATGGAGAGCAGAGTGTATCCTAGAAAGTAGCCAGGATGCAAGCCGCAAGGCTCTAGGCGCTAAGCAAGCCTCCTGCCTATGCAGACGTAGCCTAAGAGAAACGCAGATTTAGCCTTCTTGACTCTCATTCAGATACTGGACCTCAGAGAAGATCTAGAACTGAAGGACTAGTTGAAGCGCAGTTACCAAACTGCTCTGATTGAGGGCACAATAGACCTAAGGTCACTGTGGACTGGAAAAACCTTAACAATCTACAATCAAAAGCGCCCAAAAGTGAAGTGAAGTATCTATGAAACTCTTCAAAACATTACATTACATACTTTTTGTATATTTTTTGATCGTTGGACATGACTAGCCTCAGTATGAGTTCGATATTTATTTATACTAATCGTTAAAGATTTGCCTGCTTAAATTTTGAGATACAAAATATCTTGAAAAGAAACACTGCAAAACTTCATCATATTGTAGGTATAAGGAAAGAAAGATTACACTTATTTCAATAATTATATTCGGTGCCTTCCTTTTCTTATAACTACTACAGTAGAACTTCCCTATAACGAATTTCGAACAAGACATTGCACCTTGAATCCAATTCTATCTTGAAAACACCCTCTGAAACGAAGTGAATTCTCTCTATACGAAACATTCAAAGAACATCACTCTTTGAATGGGTATTGGTAAAAAGGTATAAGGGTTGAATTTTCCGGACGTACGTAAATTAAACTAAATCATTACGGCGAGCAGAGAGATCCTTCTGAAACAGTTTTAAATACACCCCTGGCTGTATGGTTTCAATCTAACCATTACGCTTGTGTGAAAAGTTGTGCGAAAATGTCTAAGAGCAAGTGCTTAAGTTTGAATGATAAACGTAAATTTATCAATGAAGTCGACCGCGACATAGCCGACAATAGAAACAAAATTTTCTGTATAACAAAATTTCTTTATAACGAATTTTTTTGCGGATTTAGCGCTTTCGCTATAGGGAAGTTCAACTGTTTAGCAGACCACCCTCACACACCCATGGCGTTTTTTTTCATATTGCTACAAATAAACATTTTTTCCTTTTTTCAGTCGTTCTCTTACTCGATGAACCTACATGGGATCTGGATCCATTGAACACTTACTTGGTCATATCAATCCTGTCCAATGCTGCAAAGAAATATGGTTCAGCCATAATATTGACAATGGAGAAACCGAGGTCTGACGTTTTCCCTTTCCTGGAGAGGGTGCTTTATCTTTGCCTCGGAGATGTAGTTTATTCAGGTGGAACCAGACAAATGCTCGAGTATTTCAATGAAATTGGATTTCCCTGTCCGCAACTGGAAAACCCGCTCATGTACTACTGTGAGTCGATTTTTCTGCTTAAATAATGAATCGTGCTTTTAGTGAACACGCAAAGGACTCAATAATGTATCTGAGTTTTATAAATGAATTCTTCCATAGTATGTTCGCTTGGATAAGTATCGAAAATGGTATAAAACACACCTTATTTTATTCATTTTAGTTTTCGGAGATCGATTTTGGAATTTATTTCATGAACAGACCAACTGAAAGTAGACAAAATGTAAACATATAAGTATTGATTTATAGAAATAGCTACTTTTTATATCCGTTTACTTTCACCTGGCCTGATGATGAATAAAATAAAGTGTGTTTAAGTAAATTTCCGATACTTATAATGAATCTGGAGTTCAAAACTTAAATAGTTTTTTCTTTTCCTCTTCACTCATTTTGCGTGTGTATAAAAGCTATTCTGTTATTGTGTATTAATCAGTTGGGGTCCTGATAATAGTATATTATGCAACGAGCTTATAATGATAGCTATTATTCACGAGGTGAAGTCTAGGCAAGCCGTAGGCAAGTGGCCCAAATCACCGAGTGAATAACAGCCATTATAAGCGAGTAGCATACTATACTTTATCCACGACTACTGCATATATTTCTTGAAGATTTTAACATTTGGCGACCGCGACAAGACCCTTCTATGACAAGTGTGGAAAAAGTCAAGTTGACACGTGAGAAATTTTTGGAGAACTGGTCATTGTATATTTTGTAATAAAAAATACCGTAATTGATCTAATAAAAGTAGATTTGGCCCTCGATTGACAAGGTATACCCATATTTGTTAGGTGGAGTACTTTAGAATACTGAAGAAATACCAATTTAAAGAATATCATATCAAACCTAAACAGATAAAGCATCTGACAGCAGTGATTAATATCTCATTATTCCCTAGTGATTAATGGGTAATATTATGGGCGAGCACAGAGACGTACAATGGACGGATCTCACCATAGTGGTGAATAAAACATTTTTTAGCATATGCCATATTTCAGGGGGAGTAGCAAGAATTGAGGGGGTGTCTGGCCACTCATTCAAGAATATATATATAATATTAAATTTTTATTGTTTTGCCGACTTCATGGATTTCTGGAATTAAGATATTTTAAATTCTACTGAAATTTTATGAATGGATTTGTAATTTTTTTCGATTTTGCAGTGTGTCTATCGACCGTTGATAGGAGATCAAGAGAAAGATTCGTCGAAAGCAACCATCAAATATCTGCGCTTGTTGAAAAGTTCAAAATTGAGGGTGGTATATACAGGAAGGGTACAACACTGAACCACCCAATTGAGCATGGTTTAGGATTGGGCAACAAGGTGCCTTTACTTTTGGATAAACCCGGTACATTTCGAGTTGGGTGGACTCTGTTCACGTAAGAAAATAAGGAGCTGTAATTGTATGGAAATTGTCATTGATTTTTTTGTAGGCGTCTTATGGCTTCAACTCTGAGTTTTCGAAAATGTGGACTGAAGAGCATGTTTTTGAGGATATTTCTTTTACCATTATTTTTTGGGATGTTATGGAGTATTTATAGAGAAATGAAAGTGAGCTGGATTCGAATTATTGTATTTTTATCCAAACACTCCTGCAGAGTTGTCAAATTGTTGAAAATTTTCGAACATTTATATAAAGGGTTTTCCATTAAAAGGTGTCTTGTTGAAAGGAAACGTTGTCCAGATCAATACTATCCAATTTCGGCCATAAAAAATCATTAATCATCTTTCGATAGCGCAATCCATTCACCGTTACTGTTGCTCCAGCCTCATCTTCGAAAAAGTGAGGTCCAATGACTCCGTCGGACCATAAACCGCACCTAACAGTCACACGTTGAGGATAGAGAGGTTTTTCAACAATAACTCTTGGGTTTTCCGAGCCCCAGATGCCACATTTTTGCTTGTTGCCACCGAGGTGGAAATGAGCCTCATCACTGAAGATGATTCTTCGATGGAATTCCGAATCATGCATTTCAACGACCCAATCGGCAAAGACACGACGTTGTTGATAACCGGCCGGCTTGAGTTCTTGTGTTAGCTGAACTTTATAAGCCTTAAGACCCGAATCTTTATGCTAATTTCAAAGAACGACGAGGAATGGACAAACTTGGGTTTTTTCAACATTTTCAGCTACAGCAGCAAAATTCTCGTCTGTTTTTGAGCGACGTGCACGAGTTTTATTCTTCACATCACTAACTTGTCCAAAAGATCGAATTTTTCCACCTATTCATTTATTACGGTCCGACAATTTGCTTCACAACAACCCAAAAATGTTCGAGTTTAACGAACCGTCTATGCCTAATTTTTACGATTTTTATAGTGAATTTTAAGAATTTCAATGCGTTCTTGAAGCGTGTATCGTTAAATTTTTTATTAATGGCATAGTTTCTACTTGTCAAATGTCAAAAATGACAGCTTCAAAGTTGACATCTACCGAAATAGTGAACTATTCAAAATAACACCTCTTATTGGAAAACCCTTTAGAAGATGGTAATTTCCAGTTATAAATTATTGAAATCACGATAACCCACTGCAGAAAATGAACTAACAAACTCAAGAAATTATGTTGAAAACACCAATGTATTTCGAAAATGTTTCCGTTCGAAAAAATTTGAATCTCTGCTCTGAAACGACTTTTTTGAATGTTTCACAATATTGAAAGTGAAAAATACTAATAGCAGCAAATTTCATCAATTATGCTTCATATTAACCCCAATATTTTTCCAGAATTACCAACACACTTTCGTTACAAGAAATGGTCTATTATTGAACCTTTTGTGTGGATCATACTTCATTGGAATCATAAATGCAGTTTCTTTATGTGAGTAAAATTGTTGTTATCCTTTTTATCGAAAAACAAATCTTTGATTTCTATTTTCATCCTCTGCAGTCTCAGTTTACCGGACACGATATTTTCAAGAATCCCAAGAAGGTCTATACGGAGGAACCTTATTCTTAATGACCTACAACTTCGTGACAATTCCATTCTCTTTCATCACCACAGCATTGGCAGCAGCGATCATTTTTCCCTTGATAGGTTCTTTCGATGAACCTATGGAATATTTATATTTTACCCTTATCCTGTGGGGGTGCTATTTGTTCTCAGAGCAACAGACAATGGCAATTCTGATCATGGTGAAAGATCAGTTGTCAGCAGCCATATTTAGTATATACATCACATGCATATGTATTGCTATAGGAGGTGGTATATTGAGGTGAGAAATGTTATAGTTATGTCAGTAGTTATCAAGCCCAGATTAAACTCTTTCCTTTCCTAGACCTAAAAAATTTGCCGCCCCACTGAGTAGAGATATGTATTTTAAAAAATTAAAATGTTTTAAAACGAGATTTTCGCTGAAGTTGATAAAGACAATTCTCTTTCTGGAAATAAAACAATCTAATGTTTCAGAGTGTATATTTCACAGTAAAAAAATTACAGTTTTCATCATCAAACTGATAATGGTTTTCTTCTTGTCTTCTTCCAGCTTATTGTTACAACACTACTTCGAAGTCTAATTTTTTAACAACTCAGCTTCAATGTACAAAACGTCCAGAGAATTCAAACGCTCTTGAGTTATGCTAGATCGCAAATACGATAAAATTAGATTCAATGCTGAGAACTACCTCTCTGCTGAACAGTTCGTTGCAAAAATGCATAAAAACATTCTAATTGTAATATCGATAATAGGGAAATACTTGCACTAAGCTCTTATCACTTCTAAGGAAGGTACTCATCTCGTGTAGAGTTTTTGGAGGTTGTTCTAACTGAGCTAAGTAGGATTTGAAGTGCAAACATTCATCGTGAAGTTTTTCATCTAAATCGTCAGGAAAACTAGAGAGGAGATTAGTAACTGCTACTCCAAATTTTTTAGAACTAATCGATTGCAATTTTAACCAGAAGGAGAATTTCGCACCAAAACCCTTGTAGCAATTTTAACGTTCATTCAATTCTCTTGTTAGAAAGTCAATAACAAGATAAACCCCTACTCTGAAGTTTTCCCTCCCACTCAAAACAGTATGTTTCATTTGAGTTTCATCAGCAGGAACAGTTTTTGTTGTGGCTCTTCTTTCTTCACTTTCACTTCGATATTTCTCAAATCCAGAATTGATCTTCGCTCTCTCCGCAAATCGATCTCTTAATCCTACGATAAAATCATTTTCCCATTCTTAGTTCTCCCATAGTTTTTCTCGATGCTCACTCTTTTAATCTTAACATCTCTAGGTAGGTTTGCAGATTTATTAAAAGAACAAATGAGGGTTATATAAAAATAATTTATTGAAAGAGTGTAAAACTTGAAGAAGGAAGCACAGACAAGACCGTAGCGAATTTAATCGCCCTGTAAAATTACCAATGAACTATATTTTCAGGTCCATGAAAGGCTTACAAGACTGGTTATACTACCTCACCTACGGCATCCAAGCCAGATACGCTTCAGCTTTCTTACATCGCCAAATCTTTTTAACACCAGCTCTCCAAGCGGCTCTTCCATACGATTCCACGAAGAACTGCACCAATATGAATTTGATCGAGAGTTCCTCTTTGGTGTCAAATAACCCTTACTGTAGATATCCAAGTGGTCAAGCGTATTTAACTGAGAGATACAGCAGAGATGCTACTGATGTCATCTTTAACGGTGTATTAGATTTCGACATCAATTTAGGTGTTACGTTCGCGTTTGCTATTGGCATGTTGGTGTTTAACCTATTCTTGTACATCCTTCCTCTACCGGCCTTCATCAAAGCTAAATTCAGGGAGTGAAACAATATTAACTCTTCAGAGGAAATTTCAAATATTGTAGACTGAATTATGTGAGAAAGGTGAACGCCAAACAGACAAAAGTAACATATTGCACCTCAAAAACGTTCGATTCAAGACTGTACTGATCTTCAGGAAATATGGGAGACATAAGAAAAGGAGTCACTCAAGGGTCTATTCTAGGACAAGGACAAGTATTCTTTTCCTTCTGACCGATAATGTTATAAATTTCGACTATAAAGACGGTTGTGAAGGCTCTGAAAGGGGCTGAAATGCCGTAGTTTTCAAGATTTCATTCATTCCTGAATGTTAGGAAGAAAAAAGAACTGCTTTTCACAAAAAATGGCATGACATGAATGACTTGAGCATTATATCATGTGAATTCTATGTTAATATTGATATACCTGCATATGGTAATAAACTTATTTATTTCTCTTGGCTTGTATTTATATTATGGTCAAATTTTATTGTATTGGCCGACAATAACATAAAAACCATTAACAACATTTATCGTTGGAGATTCAAATCGAAAAGTATGAATCAATATTTCGATAGTAGCGCCATCTCTCAGCAGAAAGCTGCTGAACAAACATGGTAACTACTGCCATCTGGAACTAGTTTAATGAATGGTATTCTGAATAGAATGTGGGAAACTTTAAAATGTAAGAAGTCTGTAGTGTGGACAGGAATTAAAAAAAAAGTTGTTTTTAGAAAAAATAGATAGCGCTAGAGATGTAGAGATACGTTTTTTCGTATCTACTGTTTCCTCAAATCAATGTTCATACTTGAAAGAGCGTTTTTTCAGTGAAAATCGAGGAAATTTATCAAATTCGGAGTTTGGCTCATAATCATCAAGCCTCTGCGTGAAATGAAAATATCTTAAAATTCCAGTGAAATTGAATTAAAACGATAATCAAGTTTATACAGGGTGTAACTAAATAAGTGTAAAATATTTAAGGAGGTGATTCCTCATCGAAAAAAGATATGATCTTTCATATAAAGAAACTTCATTGGAGCATCCCTTGTTAAGATACAGCCCCTCAAAGGAGTACATAATATTTGTAAACAATTTTTTTCACAAGCACCAAAAAAGTTACAATATTGAAATTAACCTGACGTTTTCTATAAGCAAAAAGACACTTATCCAGTTTTTTATTTGGTTTACCCCATGGTTGTAAGGGTGGGAAAGGCAACCCCTAAAGTTTATTTCTAATGTAGATTTTGTCTTATCATTTGTTCACCATTTAAAAGTTTATTTCCGATAGCCTGTTTCATTTTTAAACAAAAAATGTCTCTTGAGTTTTTTGCCAAAATAAACCAGTTCGCAGTAAAAAATTATTTTACGAACAACTACAGAGATAGATCGTCATAAATGCGAAACTAATCTATCCAGTAGGACACTTTTAGCGATTTTAGTGACAATTAATATTGTAATTAATATGTAATAATTAATATTGTAACTTTTTTGGTGCTTGTGAAAAAAATGTTATACAAATTTTATGTACTCCCTTTGAGGGGCTGTATCTTAACAAGGGATGCTCCAATGGAGTTTCTTTATATGAAAGATCCTATCTTTTTTTCGATGAGGAATCACCTCCTTAAATATTTCAAACTCATTTAGTTACACCCTAGTATTTGAAAAATTAATATCAATTGATCAACACCCTTACAGAAAAAAATTTAAATTTGCTGGTCGACTTGAAAACCAGCTTTTTCCAGCTCAAAATTCAAAAATTACAGACATTTGAGACATTTCGACGAAATTAAGGCAAACTGTTCGTTTCCTTAGGGATAAGCGCACAAAAATTATGCGAAAAATTCCTCGAATTATTTGTGTCGAATTCAGAAATTGCCAACACTAATTAGTTCCGATAAAACAATCGATAATAAAATCATTTCTCATAAATTATTCATTCCATAAAGAATTTCATTGTTTCGAATCTGGAATCGAACCACTATTTATCTTTTTTTTCGATAATGCTATCGACAATGCAGTTTTTTCCATGAAACATGAGTAATCCCAATAAAATTTATCGAATTCTTGAAAGCAGCATTTTCTATCATAACTTGATCTGAAAAATCTCAAAATGGCAAAAAATAATTTTTTTGTACAACTGTCAAAAAAACTTGACTTTTCTTCATCACTATGGACGCGTAAAATATTACTTTTTTTCACCGTTAAAAAAGTCTTTTTTTCACCGTGAAAAAAAGTCTTTTTTTCACTGCTGATACCCAAAATTAGGACAACCCACAAATAATGAATATTTTAATTCCAACTAATTTCACAAAATTATAATTGTATCTGTACCTTAAAAGTGAATTAGTTTCGTCATCAGCATCTCTAAGAAATTTATTGATATCATCCCTCGATAACACTTTAGATTTCTTTCCTCGGTATTCAACAGTTTTGTTCTAAATAAGCGGGACATTGAGCTCCATAACGTGGAAGGTTTCAAAATTTTTTATTTTCCTCGGAATAGCATGTGAGCACATTTTCAGAATCCTTTTTCACGTTGTTCTTGTTGCACCATTTTCGAAATTGGTTATATGTTTTCTCATATATTAGCTTTGATTTGGCTGGTAACGTATTAGATACAATTGTATTTGCTTCTTCAGCCATATCTGCGGGGGTATCACCACCACTATCATGTTCAACATCCATCTTCTTTAAAATAATTCGAAGTTGAAGCAACTACGAGCAAATACTGTCAAAGATTCAAACAGTTTCAACAAACTGTTTCTATAGTTACGACACAGAAAGATCACTGGATTCATTTAAATATTGTACTGGAAGCATTATTTTCAATAATTATACGTATATCAGACAATGTAAATTCACATTCACAGTTGTACAAAAATGTTGTTTGTATTTCGTGCGTGTAAAATTCGTGTTTTCATGGCACATTCGAGTGAATTTTTGTCCTCGACCTGCGGTCTCGGCCAAAATTGACACTCTCATGTGCCATGAAAAAAACACTCATTTTACGCACTTAATACAAAAATACCTATTTCAGTAAACGTCTAGTTCTTTGATTTTTTCCACCTCGCTGAGTTTGAAGGCTAATTCTAGCAAAAAAGACTCTTGAGTACCATTTTTATTAATGATTCTGAAAGCTGAGTGTTGAGCGCAGTTTTTAAGCCTTCTGAGAAACCATGAAGTAGCCTGTTTACATTTGTAATTTAAATTTGAAAATTTAGATCATGATCCAAAATAGGTAACCTTTTCACTTGAAACAACATTTCTATAATTTTATCAAATTTACGATGCTGGTTATTTTTTGCATAAAAGAACATTTCATGGCGATTTATTTACAAAAAAAATATATTAGGAAACTCCTTGTACTTTTTTTAATATCTTTCTTAATATGGTCTAGTTGAAAATTCGCAAAGTTCATAAAAAATTCATAACTCGGAAACCGTGAAAAATCGCATAACATACATGGGGGTGATTCGAATACCCCATGAGACGAGGGACCTGTTTTTTCTTTGAACGTCAATCGTCCGGCTACCCTGTTTTTTACTGACAAATTCATTAATAATTTGAGTTTCACTTGTTTTTCATCAGATTCTCAGCCAAAATTCTATTGGATTTATATCCACGAAATAAATTCTGGCCGAAGTAATGGCTTTTCTAGTAGAGATATTCAGAAAAACGAGCTCAGGAATTGTTTCTTCGTTCACAAAACTCACACTCGTTTCTTTCCATAACACTCAATCTTTAGAGATTGGCGTAACAAAATCCTTCGGGAGAAATGTAGCATGTTCATCCTGAAATCCACAGAATTTCTTATCCCTCGGTGATAAAGTTTAGAAGGAAAATTGCCGACTGACTTCTTTGAATGACATACCTATATCTAACGAAAAAGGCAATGCTAGCGAGTTAGTTTGCTCTATGGTATGAAACATTGGCTGAAAAGTTCTGGGACTAAGATAAAAAACACATTTTTTCGACAGAAACATTTTATTCATCAGCAGAGCCTCCTTTACAGGTGATACTTCCATTTTTCCAGATCTGTGAACAGGTATATACTAGTTACAGTTTGAATTCAAAACCTGCTGGTGCCACATTGTGGCAAAACTATTGCTTTTAAACATTCAAAATCAATGAAAAACTAAACTATTCAATTTTATTCCAATTAAAATGAGTTTACACCAAGTGAAAGATCAATAAATCAAACACTAACATTAATTGAAGAAAACTCAAAACAGATACAATAAGAAACAATGCAATCAACTCAAGTATGGATCGTCGATCGTACAACCTTGTAGAATTGGTCCTTCTCCTTCCTATCAAACCCAAAAGCCAACAACATAAAAATCATCTGATTCCAGTGCGTTATTTTGCCATTTACAGGAACATGTTTCGTATAATCCAGAGGATCCATGATTATTCCTTCCAAAGCAATTGTCGGCTTCATCCGTTGATCAATCAAGATACTCGTCGATACACAATCATCAAGAAAATAAACCTTATAAAATATTAACATATCCTCTTTTTCCTTTGTCATCCATTTACAGACATCCAAAACCATCTTTAGCTCCGCCTCGTACCTGGACTTCAAGCTGTAAAAATCGAAGATGAACTTGTCGCAGTTTGGCAGCAGAGCCAAGTCGCCGAAATTTTATGGCAGATTGTAACTTGGAGAGATCCAAAACATCCCTTTATCGATTCTATTCTTCTATATTTGTCCTCCAGCTTGAAAAGAGAAAGGTTTGGGGAAGTACGTTGGAGCTTCATGGCCTGTAATGTCCTCTCCTTTGGTTTTGAAGTGATTTTTGAATATCAGGGTGTTTTCCAAAGATCTTAATGAAGCCTGTAACTCTACACTCTATCGCAGTTTAAATGCGGCAATCTGATGATATCACATTGTGAAGAAACGGTAGTTTCAAAACATTCAACATTCGAGAAGAAAGGAACTATCCAATTTTATTTCAATTCAAATGAGTTCATACCATGTGAAGAATGAATCAATCAAACACTAACATTTATTGATAAAACATAAACAGATGCAATTAATAACGATAAGGAACAATGACATCAACTCAAGTATGAATCGTCGATCGTACAGCTCTGTAAGATTGGTCCTTCTCCTTCCTATCAAAACCAAAATCCAACAACATAAAATTCATCTGATTCCAGTGCGTTATTTTGCCATTTACAGGAACATGTTTCGTATAATCCAGAGGATCCATGATAATTCCTTCCAAAGCAATTGTCGGCTTCATCCGTTGATCAATCAAGATACTCGTCGATACTTTTACACAATCATCAAGAAAATAAACCTTATAAAATATCAACCTATCCTCTTTTTCCTCTGTCATCCAGTTACAGACATCCAGAACCATTTTTAGCTCCGCCTTGTACCTGGACTTCAAACTGTAAAAATCGAAGATGAACCTGTCGCAGTTTGGCAGCAGAGCCAAGTCTCCAAAAGTTTCTGGCAGATTGTAACTTGGGGAGATCTGGAACATGCCCTTATCGATTCTTCTATATTTGTCCTCCAGATTCAACGACAGGGTTTTGGGGAAGTACGTTGGAGCTTCATGGCCCGTAATGCTCTCTTCTTTGGTTTTGAAATGATTTTACAGATCTGGGTGTTCTCCAAAAATCTTAATGAACCCTGTCACTCTACACTCCATCGCAGTTTAAATGCGGCAACCTGATGATATCACATTGTGAAGAACCGGTAGTTTTAAAGCATTCAACATTCGAGAAAAAGGAACTATCCAATTTCATTTCCATTGAAATGAGCTTATCCTTATAACATGTGAAGAATAAATCAATCAAACACAAACATTTATTGATAAAACTTGAACAGATGCAATAGATAACAATAAGAAAAATGAAATCAACTCAAGTATGTATCGTCGATCGTACAACCTTGTAGGATTGGTCCTTCTCCTTCCTATCAAACCCAAAATCCAACAACATAAAATTCATCTGATTCCAGTGTGTTATTTTCCCATTTACAGGAACATGCTTGGTATAATCCAGAGGATCCATGATAATTCCTTCCAAAGCAATTGTCGGCTTCATCCGTTGATCAATCAAGATACTCGTCGATACTTTTACACAATCGTCAAGAAGATAAACCTTATAAAATATTAACCTATCCTCTTTTTCCTCTGTCATCCAGTTACAGACATCCAGAACCATTTTTAGCTCCGCCTTGTACCTGGACTTCAAACTGTAAAAATCGAAGATGAACCTGTCGCAGTTTGGCAGCAGAGCCAAGTCTCCAAAAGTTTCTGGCAGATTGTAACTTGGGGAGATTTGAAACATCCCTTTATCGATTCTTCTATATTTGTCCTCCAGATTCAACGTCAGGGGTTTGGGGAAGTACGTTGGAGCTTCATGGCCCGTAATGCTCTCTTCTTTGGTCTTGAAATGATTTTTGCAGATAAAAGTATTGTGGCAGATCAACCAGTTTTTTCTTGGTACCACGTCTATCCATATCCGACGAGCAGTTGAGTCGGTTGCAGGAAAAGGAAAGAAAGACTGCGAGGTGTCGTAGGTGGTACAGTTAGGAACGCAGCATCTATGCAGTCTCTGTAATATATTTTGCATTAGAAGCATTTTACAGCATTTTCAGCAACTGCCCGACCTATACAATGTGTTTGGTCATCAAATATACCTAATATTATCGACAAAAACACCCAAACTTGGAAGTTCAACACCTTAATTTTGGAGTAGCCCCTATTTTAAATTTACTTTTTTATAGTCGTTGAACCTTCCAAATATTATCGATTTCTTTGGACATAAACGTCCTATAGATGTGTTTTTTGGAAGATGATACTACCACCTTTCATTGAAGTATAAAAATATAAAAAAATTCTTTGAAAAACTTCATAGTTGAAATATGTACTGATTTTCTCAGTAAATCCGCAATAGTACAAGAACTAGCACATTGACGTATAATTTTTTTTCAATGATTAACACGCAAGGACACAAGCTACAAAACAACACTCACATCATTTTTGTAAGTTACATAGTTTGAGAGTTATTGCTGTTCGACCATGACCCTTATGAAAATTGATAAAATAAAAAAAAATTCAGTACTGTACTTTCCATAATTTTCAATGATCAAACAAACAAATGAATCATAAAAATTGCTCAAAATGGCCGCCTCTGCTCTGTAGACAGGCAGTGGCCTTCATGACGACCTGTCTTGTGTCTTTTGCTCGCGTAGTGATCATGTTGGAACAGCAATAACTCTAAAATTATGTAACTTACAGATATGATGTGAGTGTTGTTTTGTAGCTAATATCCTTGCGTGTTAAATCATTGAAAAAGAATTATACTTCAATGTGCTAGTTCTTGTATTTACTAAGAAAATCAGTACATATTTTTACTATGAACTTTTTAAAGAATTTTTTTATGGCGTTTTCAAGTTGAATGTTTTATATTGTTATACTTCAATGAAAGGTGGTAGTATCATCTTCCAAAAAACATTTTTTTTCACATCTGTAGGACCTTTATGTCCAAAGAAATCGATATTATTTGGAAGGGTCAACATAAATAAAAAAGTTAATTTAAAATGGGGGCTACTCCAAAACTAAGGGGGGTAAACTTCCAAGTTTGGGTGTTTTGTCGATAAAATTAGGTATATTTGATGGCCTTAAATTATCGCAAACTCGTGGCCAAACACACTGTTTAAATTGGAACGAAAACTTTCCAAAGTTCTTGAATTTCGAAACGAAAAAATACGAATTTAAATAAGCACTTATGCTATCATTCACCTTGCGAATTGGCTTCAGCTCTTCCACTTCTTCCTTGATTATCTGCTCTCTGGGTTTCTTCTCACGTTTTCTTCTTGATGATTTACATCTTATCTTCCTTTTTCTTCCAACTCTTCTTTTACGACAGTTTAACGATAATTCTTTTCGTTTCAGAAGCTGACGGATATAATTTCTGGTGTAACATTTAGCCATATTTGAAATAATTGAGCAGTTCTGTCAAAATACAATAGACGAAGGCATAGATTATAGAGTATAGTATAATCATAGATTATAGAGTATAGACTATATAATCTTTGAGTATAATCTTTGGGCGAAGGGATATCTATGCTTCTTGATCTCTATGACTGATTTTTCTCTGGTAAGTAGTACAGTTGATCATAGAATCTCATATCCAAACTGACAAAACAAGAATACAAGTCATATTTCAATATTTTCTATACAATTCATTTCAAATTATATCGATAGAATTAAATGAACTAAATGGAAAATTGAGCCGATAAGAATTTCTGAACAACATATGTATTTCTGGATAAAAATTGAAGCAAAACAATGTCCTTCACAGAACACATATTTCCGATATAAATGAAGGTGAACCAAAATCTGCAAAAATGTTGTATTGTAATACTTGGAACGAGCGAATTGACCTTGAATAAATGTCGGGACTGAAACACGCTTTATGGATTTGGCATTTCCGGAGCAAACCTCAGAACTATGCTAATCTTAGAATTAACTTTTGAAGGGTACTAACCGCAGCCACAACAACTACTCACAATAGCTGTCGAGAATTCATCCATTCCTAATAATCGGAATACGTATAATGGCTCGGGTATTTGTCAATATCATCTGCATATCAAAACTTTAATCTTCGAAAATGTTTATTGAACAAGGTCTGGTTACAAGTGGTTTATTAAAGACAGCGATTAATGGTCAAGATGTTTTAGAAGTTCAAGATCGTTATTCGCTACATAATATAATGGACTTTCTTGCTACAAACTGTACATCTTTTGGCACGAACTGATGCCAAATAATTGTAGAGAATAGGCCGAAAAAGTACTCTGTACAGGTAAATAAAACAAATATTTGATTTATTTTGTTGAAAACAATAAAATGAAAGCAGAGAATAATATTAATCGATTGAAATCAACCAATATTAAACTCATACTTCGGAGCTAATTTCGTCCTTGTTCCAGACAAATGCAAGAAAGTGCTATCAAACAGAGCACCTATGGACGGCCATTTGGTCCTTATTAGGACTCATCAGCATAGGATAGCTCTGAATGATAGAACGTATTTCTTGGAACTTACAGCGAAATGGCATCTTGTTTAAGGTATTATACCTACCGAAAACGCCATCTCTAAATCCATACGAAAACCTTCTTTCATAGAATGAATCTTGAACGAAGCAGCGAAATGTTTACCATTTGTTGCATTGACTGAAGCGTTCTTGCATATCGCAAATTTTACGTCTTCAGTCCACAACGCGGTGCGCCCAGGGTAACGTCAGATGACTCTGTAGTAGTGAATAATAAGAAGTTGTTGTAAAAAATGTTTTATATCGTCAGTTCAATGATTTCAGGGTAATTGTGAATTTCTCTCAATACTGCTACGTAAATTTTTCGGATGTGGAATTGATAGGAAACAAAAATACCCTAAATTCTGTCTACATCGTCTTGTCGTCTTTTTTCGGTTTGGATTCAACTGGATCACTGATTTCAACTGGGAATTTTATGTCTTATCGCCAGTTTATATAAATTTCGAGTCTAAATATCTTCTCAACATGTTTTTCCATCTTTTCTTGTTCCATTATACAGGGTGTTTCTGAAATAGGGTTCCGAATTTCTACTGCATGTAGAACTCATTAAAATAAGTCAAAATGTTCCTATAAACATGTGCCCTAAAACGCACCTTAGAAAATTACAGGCCCTTAAAAGGGTTCGAATGAAACTAGTTTTATCCAGTTATTTCAAAAACGATAAAAGATAAAAAGACGAAATTAACGGAACATACATAACTTTTTACGCCGAGTAACATGAGCTAGGTCATTTTTCGTTATTCGAATCATAGGCGTTCTTTTCAGGGAGGTGAAAAGGGTATCAAGTCCCTAAAAATTTTTGTACGACTTTTTTTGCAATTTTTTTAACAAATTCATAAATTTTTGACAGTTTTACGTAAAAAATGTCCTCTTTGCGTAAGTCGATATCGGCAGCGGTTTTTGTTTTTGAAATAACTGGATAAAACCAGTTTCATTCGAACCCTTTTAAGGGCCTGTAGTTTTCTAAGGGTGCATTTTAGGGCACATGTTCATAGGAACATTTTGACTCATTTTAATGAGTTCTACATGCAGTAGAAATTCGGAACCCTATTTCAGAAACACCCTGTATACTATTTCATGTTACTGCGTTCGGGTTCATCGTAAGCCATGAAAATAACATTCTGAGAATGTTAAATCATTTTAAATTTCCAAAAAATGATGTATATTCGTATGATTCGGCAGTTTGTCAATTGTAGTGGTTATTTGGTAGATTATAATTTCAAATTTCTGGTTGCAGATTTTTTCGGGAACATGAATGATTATCCAGAATGTGATCCCAATGTTTTTTAACAACCTGTATGAGAGTGAATAATGTACATATTTTGTAGACAGATTATCCCCATTTATAAGTTCATAACTATTCACTAAATGTTGATGGGAACCAATAGTCCAATTTTTCAGTGGAAAAAACAGAACTTAATGATTACTTGACACATATTTCTTCAGTCTGTTTCCCTCTATTTCTCTTGATTTGAATAACTTTCTAATCCTATCATCCAATTCATTGTTCTTTGTGTCCATTATTATATTTGGAATAAAACTTGTGCTTGTGTGAATTCAGATAATTAGTATGTTCTGTGTAGGCTCTGTAACTGTAACTTTGCGCCAACTCACTAATTCTTATAATGATAGAAAAACAATCATTTCAAGCATATTCAGGGCTTGTATCATCAGTTCTTAAGCTCACGTTGTCCAATAGCTATGGACTGAACAAGGTTTTATCTCCTTTTTGTTCGTATTTCAACATTTATTCTGTTTAAAGTGGATGTATCTGTTTCATTCCAAAAATTCCTTTCACTTAATTATTCCAACATAATTTCATTGGCCGAATCAGTATTCACACCACAAACGGTTGATATTATATCATATTTTTACAACCAAACTTTCGGAACGTAATGTCCAATCACAAAATGAATTATGCAATTCCACTTCCAATACTCCTCACATAAATATCGAAACATATTCCAACAGGTGATGTTTTTTTCTATATTCCTATCAACGTATCAACACCAGAAAATTACTCCTGATCATTCCATTCTTTATAAGGACTTGTCCAACATGCCTCAAACTGAAAAAATAGTCATTACAAGTTGATCAGCGTCACATAATTAGTGTACTCCAACAGGTGTCGGGAATAAAATACCAGAGCACCTGATGAAGTACAATAGACATGTGACAGATGGCGTGGATCACTGAAGTGGCTAACCAGACAGACTGTGACGTAGCTGGCTCGCTTTCTCCTACGCCGCCTCGAGCGTAACACGGCTCCTGACGATAGCCATCTAGATCCTCGCCACAAAGGTCATCAATTCGACCACCTAACAAAGATATTCATTATTTATAGTTGATCAATAGAAAGTACAATTATAACCGTAAAAATCGATAGGAGAGAATGTAAATTTAGTTGCTGTTTACCTACGCAAGGGGAATTAAACTTCCCACACGAAAGGATGATTAAAAATATAGCAGAAATCATCAAGATGTTATCAGAAATGAGGAAAAAACAATTTCGATATTCTATGACAATAATTACATTCACAGAAACTGATTCAAATTGTTATGAGCGAAATAATTAATATTCAAATCACTATTAGATTTCTACAATACACTTCACTCATTATGAATTCAAAAATACCGAAATAAAATTTCAATGAATAATAAATAACACCAAGGTTCATCTGTTTCACCGGAAATCCACTATCAAACATAGAAATGATTAAACTATCGATTAATATTTCATTGAACTCAAACAATCAAATCGTTGTGTAGTATGAAATCGATGGTTTCAGTTAAAATTAACTCAAAGTTGCATAGAAATAATGACATTATAACACTTGAAGTGATAAGCTCGGTATTATTATAAAAAGGCATTCTAATGATACAGCCTGATAAAAACATACATTTTAAATCAGAACCATTAACAAATTTACATTATTCTAACTGAAAAAAATTCAATATTCGTTCCACCAATAAAAAAATCAATGACAAGGTCATAAAAATCTACAAGTAACAATGAAAATCGCGATGACAGTCACAGAAATACATAGACCACAAAAAATAAACAAAAACTCAGAAAAATCTTCTTGATCACCATAGATTCCGTCGACTTCTTATCTGGCAATCGCAATATTGTCCCAACCAGAGCCCCAAGTATTCTTGAGCAATGAGACGTTGCATTTTGCGACGTAGCGAGACCTCGCAGCCGGTCGAAGATCCAAAAAGACAGCTGCAGGACCCAGTCGCAACGCGCGCTACTTCAGGTACCTGACTCAGTGAAAAAAAAAGTGAGGCACCGAAGTAGCACTCGTAGCAACAAGACATCGAGGATTAACCTTCAGATTGAATTTTGTCGAAATATACCTGCTGAACCGGCTTCTTTAGTTTACAGGTAACAAATCGCTGTTTCGTCACCGGAAGCTGGGATGACAAATCATATCTCGATGATCGCAGACTGCTAAATCCGTAAGAAATAACGACACAATAAATTTCACATCTGAAGAAATAGAATTTCTTGGAATATTTATATCAGTTGTCAGTTGGAATGCATATGTTCACAGATATGATAAGATACAAAGTGAGGAAATGATTTCATCACAGAATACTGATAGTATTCTGTGATTTCATGAAGAAATATTTTCAAATCTTGGTTTAAGTTGAATCGAAATTAATTCTATTAATTGTAATTTGTGAACCTACTATAAATATTCCAATAAAATAACAAAGTGATACAGGATTACTGTGTAAACAAATCAGAAAACAGAAAACAACAGTTACAATAACGTATTGGTACAGGGAGTTATTGGCCATAGAATATTAATAGTAACAGTTATGAACAATTGCTTCTTACCTCCTGGCATTGTAACGGTTGAACAAGTTGGTCCGTTCCACTTATCGCAAATAAAATTTCTCATATAATCGCTCACCATTCAAATTATTTCACAACATAACGCAACCAGTCTAAATTCTTGCGAAAAAATCAACGTCACCCAATTCGAAGAAAGTAGCACATCGACGTGGGGAGAGAATAACGATATCACATTCAAGGACTGGCGAATTCATTGCTTCTTCGAGACCATACCGGCACCACAGACATACGAAACGCCGGCATTATAGCTCTTCGAAACGAGTCCAAGGTTGATGACGTCAAGCAACCGTCTAGAAACCTTGAATATTTCAGAAAGAATGTACGGAACAGTCACTAACCGTCTGTTGGAATTTTCGCTGATGATACATCTTCGCCGACGACGTCTTGAGCAAGAATTAACATCGACCGGAACACTGTTTCCAACGTAGCAACAAATTTCGCCTTGCCATGTGTCTAGCACATAGGATTGAGGTTAATCTAGCCGTCCAAATAGGCCAAGGCCCGACTACAGAATTCTCTCAGTCTCGCGGAAAATAATCACAGAATTATCATTGAATATTGTTGACACTCACAGAAGAAAACACGAACTTGTGAATAGGAATGTATCGTATTATTGTATCACAGAATATTGTAATTCGGTTTATGGTCGACCGAATCTCGAAGTGTCTGATAAGTCTGGACACCCACCAAGTCGTGAGAGAACTAAACACCAACTGACTAGACCTCAAGAAGGAAAGGAACACACACCAACTGATAAACTCGAAGCGATACTCGAGCGAAACGATCAGACTGGTGGGAGTGGAGGATTGCAGATCACGCCGAAGCAAAACGTTCCAGGATGAAATCTACATTCTAGAGTGTACAGTCACCACAAATTCGACTCGACGGCACCACTCAGTGTCGTTACACCGCCTTCCATAAATTGTAACGTTTCGTAACATCGACAGGATTGACACCTTTTTGAGCGCTGATTCTTTTGGACGAGTGCTATATCGTTTTGCAAAGGTCTGTTATTTTGGAATTTGAAGCTGGAGAAGGTCTAAAAAGATAAGGTTCGACTCACTGCTCGTTCTCCTTAAACTATTGCATTATCGTTTTGTCCAGATGTCTGTAATTTTCGAATTTTGAGCCGAAATTGTTCTCAAACGATAGGGTTCTACTCCCTGATGACGAATTCTGTTCGTGGGGCCGTCCGTCAGCACAATAACTTTCGAAGGGATTGTCCTAGAGACTTGAAATTTCCAGGGTAAGTTCGATTCCCAAATGGCTCGGTTGAGTTCGTTAACCAGCCAAATCGTACAGGGTGTTCCATAAAATATGGCAATTCAAATATTTTGTTCCTTAATATCTCAAACAAAACGAAACTCATCGAAATGAAATGTTGCGGCCATATGCAAGATGCTTATAATAAGTTTCATGCAAAATTTGGTGGCTATAGTGTGAACAGAACCATAGAAAATCGAATTGGAATATTTAAAAGAAGAATCTTCATATTTTCTTAAAAAATATCCGATACGGATGAAATTTATTTTATAAATAAAAATTGATACACTGAATGTTCATGCAGAATTTTGTGGTCATAGAGGTAGCAGAACCATAGAAAATTCAATTGGAATATTGAAAAGAAGAATCTTCATACATATTTCCATAACAGGATATCCTATTCAAGTGAAATTTTTCTTGTGAATGAAGACTGTAACACTGAATTTTTATGCAAAATTTTGTGGCCATGGTGTTAACAGAACCATAGAAAATTCAATTGGAATATTGAAAAGAAGAATCGCTATATTTCCATAACAGAAAAATCGATTTCTGTGAAATTTATTTAGTGAATCAAAACTGATATACTGAATGTTCATGCAAAATTTTGAGAGGATCACATCATCAGAACCATAGTATTATTCTTTTTAATTGTTTATTTTTTACATATTTCATTTTTTAATAATTTTCCGAATATAATTCCGATTGTGTTGATATTCTGCATTTATATATTTGGTATCAATTTCAGATCTCATATAAAATTTTGAGGTAATAGTCTTATTGCTACATCAAAGAACGAGCGCTCAAAAGCTCAGGCTCAGAGCTTTCCTTAATTTTTAGAAAATGAGATGAAAAACGCATTTATCCATAGTCGAATTCAATCGGAACTACCAAAACGAAAACTGCAACACTTGCGCATAATTCCATAATTGTACGTAACACCGCAACACCAAATCTAAAAAGTAACACAAACGTAACAATTGTAACACCAGGAACATCACCACTACGTCGCTGTTCGTCTTGTGCCGATCTCATTCGTACACGTCCGAGGTCTGGTAAAACCCAATCGAATTGACCAATTACGGATCCGACTTTCCCGATATGCCCCGATTGCGTCCGAGACTGTGCAAACTACTCGAAAATTCGACTTGAATGCGGCGTCTGTCTGGGTCCTTAACCTACAACTCTGAACGGGTGTAACTTCGACATATGTTTGCACCCGACTGTAGCTTTTCTCTCTCGCTCCTACAGGACGCCGGACGCTCTATCCTCGTCTGTTTCGTCTGCAAAAATATACACTGCAATGTGAAAACGTAGAGCGTCTGGATTGGAACCGAATTTTATTATTCGGATCGTCGGGAAATAAAATTAAAAAAGTGTTTGGTGCATATAAATAACCGCATTTGGGAAATGCGACATATTTGTCATGCGAATTTGATTTGGATGTTTGTTGCATTGGATTGGTGTTGTTCGGAGGGTGCAAGGGCACTCATGGTGATTTGAGGAAGCGTTGCAGTGAAGTCAGGAGTTTTTGATTGGTTGTTCTCATAGCGAAAATGATTTGAGTAGAGGCTTTTCCAATAAGAGGTGTTATTTTGATATTACAAGAAAAATACCATTTTCAATATAAATCATCGGATATTTATTCCATTATAAAGAAGAAGCTATGCTTTTATTAGTGGAAAATAACATCAGGCAAATGACCACCACGACCACGCTTACAGGACCATATCCTTTTAATGGAATTTTCCATAACCAAATCGCAAAGTTGCTGCCCTATGTCCTCGATAGCCTCACGAATTCCATCTTTGAGGTCTTGAATCGACGCTGGGCTATTGGCGTAGACCTTCTCTTTCACGTGGCCCCAAAGGAAGAAGTCGCAAGGTGTTAAATCACAAGATCTCGGTGGCCAATTGTGATCATCCCTTCGGGAGAAAACACGGTCCGGAAACTTTTCCCCCAGATGATCCATGGTTTCAGCTTGAGTTCTTGTTGAAGTAAACGTTGTCCAGATCAATATTATCCAATTTCGGCCATAAAAACGTTTGTGGAATGCCTAATTCCAAAGAACTACAAGGAATGGACAAACCTGGGTTTTATTGTCCACATCACTAACCTGTCCCAACAGCTCGAATTTTTCCACCAATTTCTTTATTGCGGTCCGACAAGCTACTTCACGACGACCCAAAAATATTCGAGTTTTATGAACCGTCTCTGCCAAATTTCCACCATTCTTATACTGAATGTTAATAATTTCAATGCGTTCTTACAGTGTGTATGGTTCCATTTTTATGAATGGCGTAGTTTCTACTTGTCAAATGTCAAAAATTGCCCTAGAGACTTGAAATGTTCATGGTGAGTTCGGTTTCCAATGCCTCGGTTAAATTCGTTTATCAGCCAAATCGTAAAGGGTGTTCCATAAAATATAGCCATTCAAAATTTTTGTTCCTCAATATCTCAGACAAAACGGAACCATTCGAAATGAAATGTTGTGAACATCTAAAGGAGTACTCGACAATGACCAGAAGGTACGTCAGCAAGCCTCATACAAAATTTTGTGGCCATAGTTTGTACAGAAAGCTGATGATGTGATGTGAGAATTTCAAATTGAAAATGAGGCTGCTTTTTCAATTTTAAGTGAAAATAAGGTGAAATAGTATATAACATTACTAGCAAGGTAAGAGGGTTTTTACTGGCGAATGGGGAATATATTGACGAGCCGCAGGCGAGTCAGTTACCTCCTTGAGTCAGTAAAACCCGTTACCTTGCGTGTATTGTTTCATTTTTTATTTGTTTCTCATTTGTAAAAAGGTTAGATAAATTCCAAGAAAATCTCAATATTGCGTTAAATTTTTTGGACATTTCTAAAAATTGGATTATTTATGAACTGTCAGTGACTTTACGAAAGGGAAGTCTTTGGAGAATATTTGCTCATTTCTGACGAAAAAGGCCAGATCCAAATGAAAAAAGGTATAAATATCGTTTTTTAATACTTTTATAACGTTTATTACTAAAAAGATTTGTTCCAGGAACGATGAAATTAGAAGGATGAATGAAATTAAAAGCAACGTGACAACTGTCAGTGAGTTTACAGGTCAAAAAGCCTCTAGGATATTCGCAATTTTGAGAAGGAAAACAAAAAGATACGAATAAAACAAGGCATGAATATCGTTTTTGAATAGTTTGAGAACGTTTATTGAGAAATACATTTGTTTCAGGAACTCTGAAACTAGAAGGATGAATGAAATTAGAAGCAAGTACTTGACAATTCTCAATGTAAATAATACTACTAACTTTTGCAAGTTACTGTCAGTTTTACAAGTTAGTGACTTAATGAAATAAACTTCCTTGGTTAATATTGTGTTTTTGGAAACTGACGTTTACAAATGAGAAACAATAAAAATATTGAAAGTAATGTCAAGTAATACATTGAAAGCACTATTTCGCTTCAAGTTCCATTCATCACAGTATTTTCACACTTTATCAATAAAACCTAGTTAAACAATATGTTATCATCGCCATAGTAGTAATTCATATCTCACTATTTCCTGTCCGCAACGAAAGGTATTTTCGTATCATTATCAGCATACAGCGAAGGGATTTTGTACCCATAATATTCACGATGATTCATACTTCGAGTGGATTATTCTGAATCATGTACAATGAACAAAGCTCGAGGTAATATTCCAATGTTATGAATAGGATATTTCGCAAATTCGTATTTATACATTCCGTTTTTATTTCGATTTAGATAAAGATGATGTTTCTGTTTCATTCAAGGCTGAGCTTCTAGAGGGGAATTCGTATACGAGCAGTGAAAATGAAACATGAGCACGAATTCGATTTTATTTTTGACTGAACGTTCTTCTGGGTGACCATAATTTGAACTGAGACGCTAGGCATACAATAGGGATGTTGACTACTTTTTGGAATTTATTTTATTTTAAAGATGAAGCCTATACAAACACGAAAAATTACTTTTTCCTTAAAATATAGTAGTTGCCAATAAAAATGAGTAAATGAAAAGACAATTCAAAATTCCCGCGGAAATGCTCAATTTTGTCACGTTCTGATGATTACGTCATAATACAGTGAACATACTTTGACTTCTGTCAAAGCGAACTGATTTTGCCCGATCCCTTGTGGAAAAGTTCAATCTAAGCCTTCAAAATGAATAGGTCGGTCTGTAAATGCTGAATGAGGTGCTTCTTTTATTTGTAATAATAAATATGAGTTAAAAGTCTGCTACTTACAAAGACAATTTCACGTTTTAAGCTCCGCTGCACAAAAATCCTTGTTTTCAGCAAAGAAACTTGCGACCATAAGGGAATTTATCTTCGGTAAAAGTTACTACTATTACCCTTGATGAATCCTATCTCCATTATAAAGAAAATTGTAGATTATCGTTCTTGTAACGAACTAGGTATTCTGTTCTCTTTCAGCTTTCAACTTCGTAAGTTCGAATCATAGATATGATATATTATATATTTACTATGGTTCAAGTCACAGAACCGTGGGTTTCACAAAGCTTGATTGGCAATCAAATCGTTTATATTGAAGTAAGTCGATGGTTTATGTCAAAATGAACTGAAAATTGCAGAGAAATGATGACATTTCAATAATCAATTTGATTGGAGTTTTGTGGAACCCGGCCTATGAATGTATTTTGTTGATCTGAGCACCGAACATTCGAATTTGCAATGACAATACGGATAGTTTGACGTCACTATACGGATTACCTCTGATTGGCGTTCGCAGTCACGTGATAGTTGATAATAAATAACATAATTTAAATCAGCTTTATTTAATTCAACGAGAATAATAAGATCACTAAAATGGTTTTTTAGGATTGCAAAAATTTCCTCCTATGAGGAAAACCTCAATTTATATGAATTCGTAACATGAGTCAACATCCCTATTGAGTAAGGAAAAGTACCACTGGGTGGTACTAAGTCGGGGACCAATATGGCGGAAAATTTAGGGTTGAATTAAGTTGCCAGTTTTTTTCTGTTCACAAATTTCACCCAAAAATACGATGTGTTTGGTCTTCAGGAAACCTGATCAAATAAGGTCAATTGAATATCAGATGAACAATTTTTCTTCAGGCGATAATATACACATATAAAAAGATCTGTTTCCTTTCGTTATAGGGAAGTTCCACTATATGTTAAAATCGATAACTAAAAACATCATAGACATTCTTTTACAATTTTCTGACTCTAAAACAATGATCCTATTAATGATATGCTATTACATTATTATATCTCTCGAGCAGACCGTTCTGAGAATTCAGTATCTGATATTTACTTCTTTCAATGTGCGATAACCTTCTCCATTTAAGCATGGATTTAGAACAGGTTTCGACTCGTTTTTGAATAGAATATTCACTTTGAAATAACTGTTGCGGAAAAAATATAAGCCGTATGTTTCTGGTTCACCAATCTCCCTATTGGCTCCTCTATTAAAACCCTATTCTCGTTGATAATTGCTTATATTACATGGTCGTTGAATAATATACCTACCTATTATTTCAGTCATAGTTATTATAGCTCTAGCAAGTGGTAACATTTCAATTCAATTCACTGCATTTCGATCATATGGTATGTAGGTATTTATTTATATTGTTGGTAAACGTGGATGGAATATTTTGTCGAAGCTACAGGGTTTTCCAATAAGAGGTGTTATTTTGAATAGCTCGCTATTTCGGTAGATGTAACGTTTGAAGCTGTTATTTTTTGAGATTTGACAAGTAGAAACTACGCCATTAATAAAAATGGAACGAGACAGTAGACACGCTTCAAGAACGCATTAAAATTATTATTAAAATTCACTATAAAAATGGTGAAAATCTGGTAGAGACGGTTCGTAAAACTCGAACATTTTTGGGTTGTCGTGAAGCACCTTGTCGGACCGCAATAAAGGAATTTTGAATAATTCATTACAGTTTTCATTGGAAATGAGAAACATATCATTAATACCAACACATATCAATAATAAATTGTGGAATTCAAAATATGTCCAAAGGTCATAACAATAAGATGGATACCTTTTTTCAAGCAGTTTAATTTGATTAGTAACCCTATATACTTTTATTGGTTATGTCACAATATCAAATAGTGAAATACTGTCAGCTAATAAATAATGTATAAAATAAATGTCTTCGCAAAAAACAATCAAATTGAACGACCCTCATAAATCAAATAACTACTAATGTTTTGTCGCGACTTAAAGCGAAAAATTTAAATATGGGCGTAACAAAATGGAGCATTTCGCTATAATAATCGAGTTACTCGAGAGATCGTTTACTTACCATTATTTCACATGAAGGGCACAAAATTGCACATTATAACGAAGCAAAATACTGAAGTAATGCATATTTCTCGTGCTCTATAATAAGGAAAAACGTGGCACAAATCAAGGTAAATCAAGTGGCCGTAAATAGAATATAATCCTGCGGGTCATTTGTATCAATTTGGCTTATCCTCTCATATATATCATTTAAGAAAACAAATGGAAAGAGTTTTACAACTCTTAGGTGTCTTAAGTAGCTATAAGAATGGAAAGAATGACGAAACAAACAATTGGTGGTATACGCAGTTTGCCAAAAGAATGAAGTATTATCTTATAAATTCCTCAACCCTTCTGAATGGAATGGAAAAGACACAAGCCATCTAAGGACAACCCATAATACAATTGAAATAGACGCATAATAAGAGAAGAAATGATAAGAAAATGCGAGGTTCGACACTAAGGTCGAGAGAAGGAAGAGGAAAAATAACATGGATATAAAGAACTTGAACTGAAAGGCCCATTATGCCATGTACAAGACATAAAAAAGATTTAAAAAAAACAAGGCTGCAACAGAATAACGGGTTTTTCAATAAGAGGTGTTATTTTGATTTTCAATATAAATGATCGGATGTTTATTTCATTGTAGAGAAGAAGCTGTGCCTTTAATAGTGGAAAATAACATCTGGCAAATGACCACCACGACCACGGTTACGGGACCATATCCTTTCAAAGAAAATTGCCATAACCCAATCGAAAAGTGGCTGCCTTATGTCCTCGATAGCCTAACAAATTTCATCTTTGAGGTCTTTAATCGACGCTGGGCTATTGGCGTAGACCTTCTCTTTCACGTGGCCCCGAAGGAAGAAGTCACAAGGTGTTAAGTAAATCAAAAGATCTCGGTGGCCAATTGTGATCACCTCTTCGACAGAAAACGCAGTCCGGGAACTTCTTCTGCAAAATATCAATGGTTTCGTTGTTCAGATCAATTCTATCCAATTTCGGCCATAAAAAATCATTAATCATCTCTCGATAGCGCAATCCATTCACCGTAACTGTTGCTCCGGCCTCATTTTCGAGAAAGTTAGGTCCAATGACTCCGCCGGACCATAAACCGCACCAAACAGTCAAACGTTGAGGATAGAGAGGCTTTTCAACAATAACTCTTGGGTTTTCCAAGCCCCAAATGCGACATTTTGCTTGTTGACGAAGCCACCGAGGTGAAACTGGGATCATCACTCAAGATGGTTTTTCGATGGAATTCCGGATTATTTTCATGCATTTCAACAACCCAATCAGTCAGAAACGACGTTGTTGATGATCGACCTACTCGAGTTTTTGTGTTAAGTGAACTTCATAAGCTTTAAGACCCAAATCTTTATGCAAAATACGGTGTAATGACGTTTATGGAATGCCTAATTCCAAAGAACGACGAGGAATGGACAAACCTAGGTTTTCTTCAACACTTTCCGCTATAGTAGCCATATTCTCCGCAGTTCTTGGCGACTTGCCCGGGTATTATTCTAACTTATCACTAACTTGTCTCAACAGCTCGAATTTTTCCACCAATTCCTTTAATTGCGGCCCGAAAAGGTGCTTCACGACGAGCGAAAAATGTTCGAGTTTTACAAAGCGTCTCTGCCAAATTTTCACCATTTTTTATAGTGAATTTAAATAATTTCAATGCGTTTTTGAAGCATGTATCGTTCCATTTTTATTAATGGCGTAGTTTCCACTTATCAAATGTAAAAAAACGACAGCTTCAAAGGTGACATCTACCGAAATAGCGGGCTATTCAAAATAACACCTCTTATTGGAAAACCCTTTACTCCAGCCTCTGTCTGACAAGTGTGTGTTCTTATTTGTACTTACTGTTTATTTCTTTCATGCTCACTCTGTTCTTATTTTACTTTTTTTCTTCTATTGATTTCTATTTGTACTGTACTGCCTGTATTTTTTTCAATATTTGTATTCTGAGCTACAAAGGCAAAGCCTCAGCTCTTAATGATGCATTATTAATAATAATAACAGAAAATAGACTCATGGTAAAAGAAGAAATGATTGGAAAATGCGAGGTTCGACACTGAGGTCGATAGAAGGAAGAGGAAAAAATAACATGGATATAAAGAACTTGAACTAATAGGCACATTATGCAATAGTCAACACATTAACAGACATGAATAAAAATCGAAAAGGACACGTGGCTGCAGCATAACGTCAATCTGCAGAAAGGGCAAAAGAGCTAGCTAATGCCTAAAGGTGGGAAGCTCAACCACTAGGGAGAGTACTATGGCGATTGTTGAAAACTAGCAGTACCTGCGTTGCTATGTCTTCTCCGTCTTGTTCTACGCTGAAGAATCTTGGACACTCACTCAAGCCACAACAAAGAATCTTGAGGCATTTGAGATGTGGTTGTATCGGAGGATGTTGAAGATATCGTGGATAGATCACATAAGTTCCCAGAAGTTAGGTAAAAACAACGAGTGTTGGAAACTGTGAAAATTCTCAAACTCCAATACCTTGGGCACATAATGAGAAACAGATTTCAGTTACTGCAGACCACATTGAAGGGCAAAATGATGGGAAGAAGACAAATTCTTGGTTGAAAATCTCAGATCCTAGTATGATGTTATAAATACCGAGCTATTCCGAGCTTCAGTCAACAAAGTGAAATTAGCATTAGCATGTATGATAGCCAACATCCGGAACGAATAGGCACTGGAAGAAGAAGAAGCTGTACCAAATTCTGCAGAAGGAAAAAAATCAGTCTCTCATAAACCTACCAGCTTCCTAAAAAACTTCAAATCAACTGGGACATTCACGTGGAACAGAAGAAGACAAAGTCTGCAAGGATACGGCCGACTAGTCGCTGACGTCATCACGCCCCCATTGCCGGTTGCTAAGGACGAGAAAGCTCGCCGCGTGCAGCAGAATACACGTACAAAAGTGGAGATCAAGACGGCCAGGCAAGGTCGCCTCAAGGACTTGCCGTTGCCACTTACTGGCATTCCATGCCGCGGATAGAGAGCGGTCCAGCGGTTCGCGGACTACTTGATTTGGTCTTGGGGGTCTCTGGCGGCCGGCAGATGCATATTTTCGTGCTTTATGCAAGGAGGTTCCGTGCAAAGATTGGAGACAGTCGACAGAGGAATTCTGCTCGCCTAGATACCGCGATTTCTGCCCACGTAGAAACAACGGATTCGTTTCGACGAGATTTTTTTTTCGGTGAATTCGATGCGAGGTTCGATGGAGTCGTTCTTGGTATTCTATGGTCTTTATGCATGTTGCCATGGAATTATAATACTAACTGGACGTCGAACTTCCTAACTACTGTCGCGTAGAAAAAAGTGAGGCAAGGGCCGCCATTTGCAGTTTGGGATGAAACACGAATATTTTATGTTCTATGCCAACTGTGCTCGGATTTTTTTCGTTGAAAAATGTACACCTCTCAAGTAAAACCCAAACTGCAAATAAGCTGTGGATTCTATTTTTCCCCTCATAGACTCTTAGGAAAAATAGAATCCACAGCTTACTTGACCACGAATTTTTTTTAACGATATTATATGCATGTTGTAGAGGAAAATTGTCCCACTTTTTGATATGCAGGGTGATGCAGCGGATCATGCCATTTTGACATGAGTTTCTCACCAGTTTTTGTCATTATTCCAAAATTGAATTCGATATTTCGGATGAAATACCAGTATTTAAATCTATGGGAGATGACTACTCTTCTGTAGGGTCCTGTAGCGGTCTTAGGTGAACTGAAGATTCGAAAATCATCACTTGGAATGCCAGACCGGTTTTAAAACACCCTCCTGACCCAAGAGCATGAATTAAGTATTTTGATCTGAATATTGAAGGTATTTATTCGAATAGTTTTTAGGTTCAATTTTGTGAAAACGGCGAGACAGGGTTTTTTACTGAGGTTTCTTTATGTGCTCTGGTATGATACGTCGAATAGTATGGTACCCCGTTTTGCACCAACCTCACCTAGGGCCTTTTTTGTTTTATGTTTTGTATTCTGTCAGCTCTCATTTCAAAAGAATATATATCTAGGGGAAAAATTGGAAGACTTATGTGAACATGTTCTTGATAATGCGCGATAAAATTTTTGCTCTGCTTCCGGGTTATTGAAGTCAGAAGTTTCTGTATGCGATGAATTCAATTCTATAAATGACAGTGGGTCTAGAAAAGAATGAGTTAACTATAGTAGTTGATCCAAAGCCCCGATGATTTCCAGTTTCTGACAGGGCTAGGTACAAGGAGGCTAAATACAAGTATTTCTATTTCTCCTTATTTTACTGAGATTCAATAACTCCCTCCGGAGTGGTTCTCTTTCAGGTACCTACTTCCTTCTCCAAAAAATCTTTCTTATAGGCCTATACCACAAAGAAGACCTTATCATTCTACGTCATCGACTCAAAGATGATCTGGGAGTGCCGGAACAAACTCAATGAGGTAGGCAAGAAACATAAGGTCTTTATAATCTGGGTTCCCGGCCACTCGGGAATTAAAGGAAACGAAGAGGCCAATTCACTTGCCAAAGAGGGCGCACGAACGTCACTGCTTGGCCCAGAACCCTTCTGTGGTATAGGTAAATATACCTATAAGAAGGAGTTTCTGGAGAAGAAGAAAGCCGAGAGGGAAAAACTCTGGCGGAATCTCCCAGGGATGGATCATTCCTTTAAGTTCCTTCGGAATTTGAGACAGCGGGATCCAAAAGATATCTGGATCTTGTGAGAAGCAATTACACCTCATCACTGGCTTTCTTACAGCAGTCTGTCGCACCAGGAAGCACCTGTTGAGGATGGATTATCGGACACTGACGAGTGTAGGTTTTGTGGGGAGGAGGAAGAAACCCCAATTCACCTAGTCACGGAATGCTTTGACATTGCGAGCCTAAGGAGATAATGTCTTGAGCGAGAAACTAGCCTCGTTGATTTCCTGATGGCTGATTACATCGATATAGATTCTTCAGAACAGACGATTTTTCATTTGAACTAGAAAGAAAGAGTTAGAATTTTTTCAGGAAAAAAATTCATAGTTCTAGTGAAAGTTAACCAAGAACAGTCTTCGATTTTCCTCGAAGATATTAACATCGATTAACATTCGTACTTATGAACAACATCATGACTTCAATATCCCAATAGGATTCTGCCCCTAATAATTATTAATCCAGACGCGATAGCTTTTGTATAAAACAATGCTTCGACAAAATTCCTTGAACCGTAATCATTAAATATTTTATTACCCCGAAACGTCGGCGCCGTTGCTGAATTAGACTTCCTGAACTGTTCCCTGAAATTAATTAACCAAGTTTCGTAGCACGGTATGAAGAGTAGACGGGAAATCACCTTATACACTGGCTAGCAAAAAAAAACAACGAGTTACTTGATCAGTACTGTTCAAATATCTGTCATAGTTAAATATTTTTATGAGAATCGGGAAATTTCTAAGATAGCAGATTCTTGATTCTTAAGGGGTTACATTCTGCTGCGACAATTGTATTCACTCACTTGTTGTAAGAAGTCGCAAAGTGTTAAATCACAAGATCTCGGTGGCCAATTGTGATCACTCTTCGAACTACGGATCATTTTCATGCATTTGAACGACCCAATCATCAAAGACACGACGTTGTTGATGATCGGCCGGCTTGAGTTGTTGTGTTAACTGAACTTTATAAGCCTTAAGATCCAAATTTATATGCTAAATACTGTGTAATGACGTTTGTGGAATGCCTAATTCCAAAGAACGACGACGAATGGATAAACCTGGGTTTTCCTCAACACTATCGGCTACAGTAGCAATATTTTCTTTTCTAGATCCAGATCTTCTGTTCGTTTTGCCTGTCGCCTGTTGCCATGTCTTTATTATTTAGACTGCAGATAAGCCAACATTCTTCTACTAGTAGATCTTTTGTCGCACCCTTCTTACACAATCTTCAATTGGTAAACCTATTTGATGGAATTGCTTCTTTAAAAACATGAAAAAAACTTTTCATGATCAATGTGTTAAACGCAACTGATATACTATCAATTCATCGTGAAGAAACTATTCGAAGACGATTTCTTTATCACGTTTTCTAACCTATCTGTCTTTATTTTATACATATTTCGCAGGCCTCGTATTCTGGACAAGTGATCTTTCAAAGCGTATACGAACTTCATTACGAGTCCCTCTTTTACCTGCAAAAATGCACATGGCGCAATGAAGTTCGTATTCCCTTTGAAAGATCACTTGACGAGAATACGGGGCCTGGTTCTCCAATGAAAGACAGGTAAAGAACAAAATCTTATCGAATAAATTTGAACACTCAACTCTATCGAAAAAAAGACAGTGTGAGATCTTTACCTGTTTTTCTGCTAGCCAGTGTATTTCTACACACCTCGTTGAGCCCGGCTACGGCATTGAACAACATAAAAACCACTTGGACCTGTTTGAATTGCATTAAAATCGACGCTTTCACAGGATGATGTTTTGGCGACTCATCCGTGAATTCTACGAAAATCTTTCTCGTGGGATGGACTGGTAATTGGTATACAGTTTGGTCGAATTGGACGCCGAATTTGGATCTTCCAAAATTGGGAATTTGAAAGGACCTGACTGATGGGTATGGGTACTCCTTATGGAATCTTCGGAGGGATTTCCAAATCGAAAATGCGAAAACTTCCTAATATAAAGACACTTATTCATTAACACCCTGTAGAACACTGATTCAGTAGAAACAAACAAGCAAAAATAGAAATTTTTAAGACACTCTCCTGAGTAGGTGGTTTTGAGCTGTCTTTCATTTCAAAAGAGAAAAATATGGAAAATAGATAATTTAAAGTTTCAAAATTTTATAGTTTTGATTTCAAAATACTTTTGAAATTTGCATGATCGTTCACTTTGCAATTTGCACCCTGAAACTCGTTTTCACGTTTTTTGGGATATTAGAAGTTTTTTCGATATTACAATATACAGTGAGACTTCCCTACAACGAAAGCGCTAAATCCGTAAAAAAATTCGTTATAAAGAAATTTCGTTATACAGAAAATTTGATTCTATAGTCGGTAATGTTGCGGTCAACTTCACTGATAAATTTAAGTTTATCATTCAAACTTAAGCACTTCCTTTCAGACATTTTCGCACAAATTTTCACACTAGCGTAATGGTTAGATTGAAACCAAACAGCCATGGTGTATTTGAAATGTTTCAAAAGGATCTCTCTGCCTGCCGTAATGATTCACTTTAAAGTAGGGATTTATTACGTACGTCCGGAAAAATTTCGGAAAAACCCACCCTTATACCTTCTTACCAAACCCATTCATAGAGTGATGTTCTCTGAATATTTCGTTATAAAGAGAATTTACTTCGTTTAAGAGGGTGTTTTTAACATGGAATTTGAATTCAAGGTGCAATGTTTTGTACGAAATTCATTATACAGAGAAATTCGTTATACAGACGTTCCACTGTACTTCTCTACGGTTGTGTTTACGCAAGACCCACAAATTTTTGGTTACTGTTTTGAATCGGTATTGAACATTTTCCTTCAAAAATTCAGTTCGATAAAATTGACAAATTCTGAGTTATTCGAAAATATTGATAATGTAGAGAAGAAAAGAATTCTATGGTTCTGATGAAGCGATCCTCTTGAAATTTTGCGTGAACATGTACAACAATTTCCAGTCTCAAAATATATACCTACCACTCAAATGGGATATTTTGTTGGTGGAATAGAATAAATAAATTTTTCAATTCTTCGATTGGTTTTGCTAACACTTTGGCCACGAAATTCCTTATGAGGCTTCTTATGAATATCTTAGATGTGTCCTCAAAATTACATTTCGATCGCTTTTGTTGCTAGCGAAAATAATGTGTACATATTCAGGGTGTAACTAAATAAGTGTAAAATATTTAAGGAGGTGATTCCTCATCGAAAAAAGATAGGATCTTTCATATAAAAAAACTTCATTGGAGCATCCCTTGTTAAGATACAGCCCCTCAAAGGGAGTACATAAAATTTGTATTACAATTTTTTTCACTAGCACCAAAAAAGTTACAATATTGAAATTAACCCGAAGTTCCTACCAGCAAAAAGACACTTATCCAGTTATTTATTTGGTTTACCCCATGGTTGTAAGGGTGGGAAACGCAACCCTTAAAGTTTATTTCCAATGTAACTTTTTGTCTTATTATTTGTTTACCATTTAAAAGTTTATTCCCGATAGCCTGTTTCATTCTAAACAAAAATGTCTCCTGAGTTTTTGCCCAAAATAAACCAGTTCGCAGTAAAAAAATATTTTACGAACAACTACAGAGATAGATAGTCATAAATGCGAAACTAATCTATCTAGTAGGACACTTTTACCGATAGTGACAATTGAATTGGAATAACGCTAGTAAGAAACGTCAGGTTGATTTCAATATTGTAACTTTTTTGGTGCTTGTGAAAAAAATTGTTATACAACTTTTATGTAGTCCTTTTGAGGGGCTGTATCTTAACAAGGGATGCTCCAATGAAATTTCTTCATACAAAAGATCCTATCTTCTTTTCGATGAGGAATCACCTCCTTAAATATTTTACACTTATTTAGTTGCACCCTGTATACGTTAATCAATAAAATTATTATCCGTCAAGTGAAAAACTAAACAATCAAACCCTTACTCACTCGACATACATACTTTTATGTGGAAAATCAATACATCCAATATGACTTAGTCGAAATTTCCATCAATTACAATTCCGGTGAAATTCATGGAAATTTCCGAAGTGGTTGTGTACTCCGTGAATCCCATATAGTAAGTGGATTTTCCAGCTATTGGAAAAGATTATCAATGTTCGCTGAATACAAATATGTATTTCTGAATCTTTTCCCATTTCACCCTGATGTACCTACCAAATCAAAACAAACATGTTTTCCTGCTTTCGTTTGTTTTTCACTTACGTGGAACGGAATTCGACGAAAAGTTAATTTTAGACTGCGAGCACATATGGTTTCTTTATATATGAATGGAATGACGATGGATTTCCTCTGAAGAGGTCAGAGTTTCCACTTGACTCTACTCTATGCTTTTGATTTCCCAAGTGTTCACAGTGTTGAATGTTTATGAAAGTAGAGAATGATATCGATAAATATCAAACTCGTGAAGGATTTTCCAATAAGAGGTGTTATTTTGAATAGCCCGCTATTTCGGTAGATGTCACGTTTGAAGCTATAATTTTTTGACATGTGAAAAGTAGAAAATACGCCATTAATAAAAATGGAACGCATTGAATTATTGAAATTCGCTATAAAAATGGTGAAAAGTTGGCAGAGATGGTTCGTAAAACTCGAACATTTTTGGGTCGTCGTGAAGTAGCTTGTCGGACCGCAATAAAGGAATTGGTGGAAAAATTCTATTTGTTGGGACAAGTTAGTGATGTGAAGAATAAAACCCGTGCAGGTCGCTCAAGAACAACCGAGAATATCGCTGCTGCAGCCGAAAATGTTGAAGATAGCCAGGTTTGTCCATTCCTCGTCGTTCTCCGGAATTAGGTATTCCACAAACGTCATTACAACACGTAATTTGGATACTGATTTGGGTCTTAGGACTTATACAGTTCAGTTAACACAAGAACTTAAGCCGGCCGATCATCCACAACTTTGTGTCTTTGCGGAAAAAGTTTCCGGAAAAATGTTTTCATAAGTTAAAATAAAGTTTTCTCACGGATTTTTATCGTTTATGTGTAATCCATCTGTAAACATACAAATTTCAAAGAAATCATGCAACAAATGAAAACACAGTTATGAAGGCAAATGCAATATTTATGTATAGGCGATAAGAATAAGATTTCTTTGGAAAATTGAAGCTTAGAATGTTTATTTCTGAACTATTAGTCATTTTCATTCACGTCACGCTATATGTATAGAGCCAACGACACGAGGCAAAGGCTCGATGACTTGCTCATGCAGCATCATTCACAGATTTTTTTTTCAAGATAAATTTTAATACTACATCAAATAATAAATTTTATCTCATTTGGGGTTGAAAACGACAACACTCAACCCATAGCAACAAGGGTAAGTTGTTGATTGTCCACTGAACCCAGAATGTGATTTGACGAAACACTTAGGCTGAAATGATTTTTATTATTAACATGAATGAATTATTCAAGAATATAAGCTTTAATAATATGATTGCAAGCACTGGCGCAGCTAGGGGCCCCCCTCAAAGATTAATTTCTTCGTTATTCCTTTCTTCTTTATTTTTTTTGCAACTTTCGTTATTTGTTGTATCATCAAAAACTGTTCAGTTCAGACCCCCCCCAAAACAAAATCCTGGCTGCGCCACTGATTGCAAGTATGAAATTGATAATTCCCTATGTAACGAGATCTATTGATTTTATTTGAACCAATCTCGGATTTCATAATGCCATTTCTTTTATGCTTTTCGATTCGATAACATAGGTTCGTCTTAATTAAAATTTTTTTTTATTATTTCTGTTTCAGAGACTAGGAGTGAAAACCTATAAAGTTTTTCAGAAATGCAGAATCCTACCAGAATATATTTCAATCGATATCGTCTAGATAAGTTTCTATTTATAGACAACTATAACTACAGAGTCGGTATTTTCATTCGTTATCATTCACGACTCGACTTCGGAAAAAATTGAGAAAACGCTGAATGGACGAATAATAAATAAAAACGTGATAGCTAAATTCTCAGTACCGACTAATAATAATATAGGACATATAAATATTCTTTTGAGATAAGGCTAACTTTCTCGTATATTTGTCGAACAATATAGCCTGTGTATTACACAGTATAAGCAGAGCAGAGTTAAAATGGGGCATATAATTTAAAAAGTTGTGAAGGGTTTTTAAAAAAAAAGTGTTATTTTGAATAGCCTGCCATTTCGGAAGATGTCACGTTTGAAGCTGTCATTTTTTGACATTTCACAAGTAGAAACTACGCCATTAATAAAACTGGAACGATGCACGGTTCAAGAACGCATTGAAATTATTAAAATTCACTATAAAAATGGTGAAAACTTGGCAGAGACGGTTCGTAAAACTCGAACATTTTTGGGTCGTCGTGAAGCACCTTGTCGGGCCGCAATAAAGTAATTGGTGGAAAAATTCGAGTTGTTGGGACAAGTAAGTGATGTGAAGAATAAACCCGTGCACGTCGCTCAAGAACAGCCGAGAATATTTCTGCTGTAGCCAAAAGTGTTGAAGAAAACCTATAGGTTTGTCCATTCCTCGTCGTTCTTTGGAATTAGGCATTCCATAAACGTCATTACACCGTATTTTGCATAAAGATTGGGTCTTAAGGCTCATAAAGTTCAGTTAACACAAGAAGCCGGCCATTGATCTTTTGCAGGGAAAGTTTCCGGACCGTATTTTCTCTCGAAGAGGTGATCAAAATTGGCCACCGAGATCTTGTAATTTAACACCTTTGCAACTTCTTCCTTTGGGGTCACGTGAAAGAGAAGGTCTACGTCAATAGCCCAGCGTCAATTCCAGACCTCAAAGATGGAATCGTGAGGCTATCGAAGACATAGGGCAGCCACTTTACGATTTGGTTATGGAAAATTTCATTAAAAGGATATGGTCCTGTGAGCGTGATCGTGGGGGTCATTCTTCTTCATAATAAAATAAACATCCGATCAATTTTATTGTAAAATGTCATTTTGCTTTGAATATCAAAATAATACCTCTTATTGGAAAACCCTCTACTATCTTCAGTACTTTATTGTCACTAGCACAATCATTATGCTAGTAAGGGAATAACAAGTATAGTCCGTTCACGAAAGTTTGAGCGCATAGTAGCGTTTTTTTATTTATCTGAAGTTGGCAGTATTTGCTGTCATAACGTGAAATAAAGTCAACGTTGCCGAATGTACCCGGCCTCGTCCGACGAGCTTGCGAGTTATCAGAAAACTCTATGCAATATTGACAACATTGAGTATCAATCTGACAAGAAATTAAACAACATAACCCAAAATTTTAATATACACAGTGGAATATGGCAAATTGTCATAGCCAAAACCGACGGCTCAACCTTTCGTAAACGGACTATAGGTACTCTACCACTTAACTCTACCAATATAAATCGGCCTTAATCGCCAGATCAAGATCAAAATCTCAACCGTCCAACTTACCCCATTGCAACTGCCGCCCTTAAACCCAAACCAGACGGTGGCGGTGGCAACAACGTATCCATCTATTGCGGAAATTTCCGCAGCCTTGCTTCCGGTCAACGTGTATCTCACGCAAAACGCGAATAATGGAAATGTTTTCGAAAGGGGCAGGAAATTTGGTTACAAAATGCACGTGCCCGGCTCGAAATCAGGTCAGGGGTCATGCATGGGTTAATAAAACGGGGGTTGTTCCGTTCGGGGAACGGCAGTCGATACGGTGGATGAAGGGATAGGTTATGTCGAAGTTCGGTCGTAGACGGGACTGACGGGAGCTGCAGACAAAAAGGGAAGAACGCTGCTAGTGCAGGGGGGGCTTTACAGGTTTTTACGGGGTAGTTTGGATGTCTGGAGGAGTTGGGAGAGGATGCTGAGCATCTACACTGAGCAAAATTTAACGCACATTCTGAAAATCTCAATTTTAATGAAAGTTAACTCTACATTGACTTTATAACTTATTTTTTATGTTCTCTCGGGAAGGTTTTTGAATGAAACAAGACACATTGAAGAAAAATTTAGGATTTCACCGAATCTTATGTGAAAGAAGAGAATGAACAATTTTCAAAATACTGGAATGCTGATAAGTGATGTAATACTTGGTATTTCCACCCCTTGCGTTAATTACAGCTCGGCAACGACGGTTCATACTCAAAATGAGTGATCTTAAAATGTTCTGATCTAATCCTTCCCAGATTTTTCTGAGTTGGATTCCTAAGAGCCGTATTCATAGTTGCCCTTGAGGGTGAGTGTGAGTTTTTATGGCCTTATGAATACTAGACATAAAGGTGACATTAACTGTCACTCAACTTAAGGGCGAACTATGAATACGGCTCTAAGTCATTAAGAGTAGCTGGATGATTTTCTGAACTTCTCAGCCTTCTATTGAGGTTGTCCCAAACCTGCTCAATCGGATTGAGATCTGGACTGGTCATTCCATTCGAGAGACTTCAACCTATTCAAGGTACTCCTGAACGATGCGCGCACGATAGGATCTGGCATCATCGTCCATAAAAATGAAATTTTCACCAATGTATGGGGCAAATGGCACTACATGCTCTTCAAGAATGTTCCTTATATATCAATCAGCATTCATAACTCCATTATCAACGACCACTAGGTCTGTGCGAGCAGTCAAAGATATTCTACTACCCCATACCATAATCGATCCTCCCCGAAACCAGTAGTATTCAGGAAATTGCACTGAGCATATCTTTCATGTGGACGTCTGTATACAAGGGAACATCGATCACAATGGTAGAGGTAGAATCCTAGACTCATCTCTAAGAGAACTCTTTTCCAATCAGCCTCTTCCCAATAGATATGCTCTCTCGCAAAATCCAAACGCGCCCTTCGATGGGCTGGGGTAAGAGGAGCCTCTTGCTGCGACACGAGGCCTAAAATCATATTCTCTGAGGTGATTTCTTATTGTCTGAGTGCTAATTTGCACCCCATGAGTTTGCTCAAGCTGATTTTGAAGAAGGCGAGCGTCACATACATATTACTCTTGAGTAGATGACATAGGAATTCACTGTTTTAAATAGCAGCTTGACTGTCGTTAGAATGGATCACTATGTCACAGCCTTGATAGTTTTTCTTTCAGGATATTGTCTATAATCTTTAAATTACCAGTATTTCCACTTTATTTCAATTCAACCTGGTGACTGTCGCGCTGTCCAAACAGTTGACGCGTGACTGTTGACGTCTCAGTGACACTTTTGCTATAGACGCTACGCAGACATCGCGCTCCAAAATCTAAAAACGCAAGAATTTACGACAAAACTAAATTAATCATTATCCTTCATTGACAGTGATCTCTACCGAAATCACCTGACATCACCAGGTTGAATTGTTTGTTAAACACGCATCAAACTAACAACATGACTCATTTATCAGAGATCGTCATGAATATTCATCGATGAATCCACTGTGAATGAAGCCAAACCTAACAATCTGAGAAACCATAACAATAACTTCAAATTATTCGAATAAATAATGACAGAACTGGAACAGGAATCCGCTCACTCCGCAGAAGCGTACAATGCTCTCTAATATTAATTCTAGCGCATGAAAGTTGGAACAATTTGAAGCATGTAATGGGTTTATCTAAATAACTCTTCTGCAATATTCATTCAGCATTTTTTTGACCGATTTCTTCACCTCGCTTCATTTGGCATCGCTTTCAATTATGGTATCTCATTATCTGCCAGCTATTCTGGGCAATATCGTTACATTATTCCATGTAGCGGAAGTCTATCTGCTGTTTCATCTAGACCGCTATTCTACAATCTCTTTCCACCTATTTCACCAAAATGATTAGGCAGATTCTATTCGCTTCTCTTTCGATGAAAGAATTTTTTATGTGGCTGTTCCAAGGGAAACTCCATTCTATCTATTTTGCAGGTTCGAAATATGAACAAAAAGAACGTTTGAACGCAGATTGAATTCACATAACCTCACTCTCCTGAAATTTGCATCATTATCATTTTCCCAATATTTATATGAGTGCAGTATATCTCAACGGGATAACTCGAAAATGATAAAACGGATATTGATGAACAAATAAATACTTTTCGAAAATACAAAATTCACCTTTTCTTCGTATACAGAATGTTAGTGCGACAAAGATGTCTAAATTTAAATCTAGAAAGAAACTATCAGAAGTGCGATATAGCCATACACTCAGATAGTCAAGCTGCTATTGAAGCACTGAGCTCCTACGTCATCGACTCAAAAATGATCTGGGAGTGCCGGAACAAACTCAATGAGGTAAGCAAGAAAATAAGGTCTTTTTAATCTGGGTTCCTGGCCATTCGGGAATCAAAGGAAACGAAGAGGCCAATACACTTGCCAAAGAGGGCGCACGAATATCACTCATTGGCCCAGAACCCTTCTGTGGTATAGGTGAATGTACCTATAAGAAGGGGTTTCTGGAGAAGGAGAAAGCCGAGAAGGAAAAACTCTGGCGGAATCTCCCAGGGATGGATCATTCCACTAAGTTCCTTCGGAACTTTGAAACAGCAAGATCCAAAGATATCTAGATCTTGGTAGAAATAATTACACCTCCTCACTGGCTTTCTTACAGGACACTGTCGCCTCAGGAAGCACCAGTTGAAAATGGGATTATCGGACACTGACGAGTTTAGGTTCTGTGGGGAGGAGGAAGAAACCCCCATTCACCTAGTTACGGAATGCTTTGGCATTGCATTGGGCGAGAAACTTGTAAGAGTGAGAAACTAGCCTCGTTGAAGCCTTCACAGATATTAGATTTCATTAGATCTCGGGAACTGGAAGGCGAGCTGTAAAGGATGTGGTCAGAACAGCTCTGTAGGGGACACAATAGACCTTGAGGTCGCAGTGAACTGTAACCCCTTTTTACACTAAAACTAAAACTAACTGTCAAGAGATAGGGAGGTAGATATAACCTTTTTCATTGGGCCAAAACAATTGTGCGGTTTTCAGTCAGTCATCAAAAGATGATTGTGCTGATTCACAAGGTTCAAAAACCTCCTTTGTAATTTTATGATACTGAATGCTGTATAACCTCAGAGGAAAAAGTAAATACCTACCTATTTCTCTGAAAGTGTAACCATCAACACTGAAAAAGCAGAAGTCTCGAAGACTTGACATAAGATGGATTCCAAAAATGAAAAGATTTTCAAGACCAAAAAACATCCCCTTGGGGGGATATTAACTCACTTATCCCACCGCCATATTGAAAGCCATCTCGGTGACTTCTAAAGACCCAGAAAATCCTCCAAATCCCTGTCTGGCCGTCTGCGATTTTTTCTCCCCGGCAAGAAGAAGAAAATCCGTCCCTTCCCGACGTTCGGGACGTCTGTCGCGCCGGCGATGATGACGTAGTAGCCCTCCCGTCTAGACGGCTGGGGCAGGTGGAGGGGGCGGGAGAACGGATGCAGCATTGGGAGAGGCCATGGCGCATACACGGACATGCAACCGGAAACTGCGAATTGCCAAACGCACACCGGAAAGGCAACACCGCCTTGCCTCGCCCGAAAACCACTTGTCCTGCTGATAAGTGGTAACTTCGTTCTGATTGTTTCGCCCTTTAGGGCTGATGAAACATAGGCTGAAAAGTTGGTGGTCTAGCTTATTAAACGAAAACCTTCAGGCAGAAATCATTTTTTTCATCAGGAAGAATCTACAGATTTGGAAATTAACATCTGAAACATACGATAGATAGAAGCTGCGCAAAAAAATTAACGCACATTATGGAAATCTCAAATTTATTCTGCAACTAAAGGTGTTCTCAATGCTAATTATTTTATCGGAATTATGCATTCATATTTTATCCACTTTCAACGTTTTTTTTCTCATACAGATGTTTTTTTTTTCCCAGCAGGAATAAAGAAAGATGAGATTATCCGATTTTGAATGTATTGGCTGCATTTTGAAATCAGTTGTTCTCGATTAATTCTAGTGATCAATAGTTTTTCTTTCTCCTTTGATTCTCTACACTCGATCGCTATGCAACGCGTAACACGCAATTTGACCCACGAGGAATGTGCCCAAGCGGTAGTTTTCGCGAGAAGAAGGGTGGGCATACACATGAATTGCAGAAAGGTTTGGAGTTTCCCATACAAGTGTGTCCAGAATCTTGCAGCGATTGAGGGAGATAGGTATGAATGTCCGAAGACCTGGACAGGGTAGACAACGGGTAACAACTGCCATTCAAGAACGTTACTTGAGAGTTTCTCTTCGTTGAGATAAACGGTTTGCAATCGCTCGCCTCCTTCAAAATCAGCTTGAGCAAACTCATGGGGTGCAAATTAGCACTCAGACAATGAGAAATCGCCTCAGAGAATATGATTTAAGGCCTCGTGTCGCGGCAAGAGGCCCAGCTCTTAACCCAGCCCATCGAAGGGCGCGTTTGGATTTTGCGAGAGAGCATATCCATTGGGAAAGGGCTGAGAAATAGACTTCTCTTCACAGATGAGTCTAGATTCTGCCTCTACCATTGTGATCGACGTTCCCTGTATACAGACGTCCACATGAAAGATATGCTCAATGCAATTTCCCGAATACTACTGGTTTCGGGGTAGGATCGATTATGGTATGGGTGGAATATCTTTGACTGCTCCCACAGACTAGTGGTCGTTGATAATGGAGCTATGAATGCTGATAGATATATAAGGAACGTTCTTGAAGAGCATACAGTGCCATTTTCCCCATACATTGGTGAAAATTTCATTTTTATGGACGAAAATGTCAGGCCCATCGTGCGCGCATCGTTCAGGAGTACCTTGAAGAGGTTGAAGTCTCTCTCGAATAGAATGGCCAGCAAGAAGTCCAGATCTCAATAGGATTGAGCAGGTTTGGGACAACCTCAATAGAAGGCTGGGAAGTTCAGAAATCATCCAACTACTCTTAATGACTTACGAATCCAACCCAGAGAAATCTGGAAAGGATTAGATCAGAACATTTTGAGTATGAACCGTCGTTGCCGAGCTGTAATATTATATCAAAGCTTAATCTATGAAGCATCTGACAGCAGTGAATTATCATCTCATTATTCCCTTGTGATTAATGGGTATTATTAAGGCCGAGCACAGAGACGTACAATGGTCGGATTTTACAATAGTCGTGGATAAACAATTACATATTTACCTTATATTGTATCATGAAAAATAAAATCAAGAATGCTTTTTCATATTCCGAGAAATTTCGGTAATAGTCATCCTTTTTATACCCGAATTAAATAGTTAATGATGTAGAATAATTAATTGAACTCCTGCAGACTGACCTCTAAAAATAGATACTTTGCAAGCGGATATGATTAAAACTTAATAGTTTCCTAGACAGACTGTGAGGTCTTATAATTGTTCCATGTTTTCTTCTACCATGATTTAGTTTTTGTGCCGAATGGAAGTAGGTACATTATAATATATTCATCAATGTAAATAATTGTATCTGACTGAGCTGAGGAAGTTAATGAACTCAGAAATTAACTCAGTCAAGCATGAAGTCCATGTTGGGGTTAAAATTCTATCTTTATGTTTTTGATTAATATTCGAGGTCTTCGAAGAACAGAAGATTCGAAAAATCATAACCAGACAGGTTTCCTGGTCAAAGGGAAAAAATACTTATTTTGTATCTGAATATTGAAGGTATTTATCAAATAACAGAGAGGTTAACGCGTAACATTGCCATAAATACAAAAATAATGAAGCAGAGAATAATATTAATTGATTGAAGTCAACCAATATTAAACTCATACTTCGGAGTGGTATCAAACAGAGCACCTATGGATGGCCATTTCGTCCTTATTAGGACTCATCAGCACAGGATAGCTCTGAATGATACAAGTTTTCTTGGAACTTAAAATGAATTAGTATTATTTAAAATATTTCAAGTTTCAATCTTATTAAAATGGGAGACAAGCTTTTTCTACTGAGGTCTTTCCCTGAGCTCTGGTATCATACGCTGACTAGAATGGTACCCCCGTTTGCACCAACCTCAGCTAGGCACTTTGTTGTTTCATGTATTGTATTTTGTTAGCTCTTCATTCAAAAGAATAACTAATCAAATAGTGAAATCTTCTTGTTGTTTACTACGGTGCCAACTGACGTTACCCTGAACGCATCGCATCGTGGACTGAAGACGTTAAAATTGCGAAATGCAAGAACGCTTCGGTCAATGCGAGAAATGGTAAACATCTCGCTACTTCGTTCTAGGTTCATGCTATATGGAAGAAGGTTTTCGTATGGAACTATAGATAGCGTCTTCGGTATATTTATACCTTAAAGAAAATGCCATAAGAGTTAAACCTTTTCTTATTCTATTTCTATACATATACTAAATGAATAAGGATCATAGATGTGATCGGAGGAGGGGAGGGAGGGTAACGTAAAATTGACAATTTTGATGCCCGCGTAGCGGGCCCTAGCGAGCGAAGCGAGCCCCGTTTTTCGCGAGCGAAGCGAGCGATCGAAAGAGGAAAGATCGACGTTTCCCGTAGAGGGTCGATCGTCGGGCTGCGTCCCCGGGAATTTGCCGAAAAAAGATCGCAAACTTGGGGAAATTGCGATTTTCGACCTATGGAGCTTCAGAGTGCGCGAATGATTTCGGTGACCGTAGCGCCTCGAGATTCGGGAGCAACCGCGAACGAAGCTCGAAGGATGTGGCCACTTATTAAAGTATTGTTTGTTTCCGGAGCCCCATCGGAAAGTAACGGAAAAAAGCATTTGAAAATGGTCAAATTTTTGACGTCTGACGTCTGGCGAAATCGTTCCCAGACCATCGAAGTTGAATTATTTATCTAGATGACAACTGTCAGATCTGTTCGGGGACTGAAGTGTTTGGAGAATTTTTGCTCATTTGAGAAGGAAAAAGGCCAGATACAAATGAAAAAAGTACGAATATCGTTTTTTAATCGTTTTATAACGTTTATCACTAAGGTTTTCGTTCCAGGAACGATTGAATTGAAAGGATAAGCAAAAAAGATTACAACTGTCGAGCCAGTTTTCAAGTCTGAAAGGCTTCAGAAAAATGCAATTTTCAAGCGGAATACGAAAAGATCCAAATAAAACAAGGTACGAATATCGTTTTTGAATAGTTTGAGACGTTTATTGATTAATACATCTGTTCCACCAGCAACTCCAAACTTTGAAAATGAATGAAATCATTGAAGCCAGTACGTGTATCTGCCAAGGTTGTTAGAGGTCAGGAATTGGTTCGTTCGAGTGGAAAATGTAATTTGAATCGGAATACGCAAGGAAATGATAATAAACTGTATGTATTATAATAATTATCGATATTTCGATTTATTTTTTCGATATCCTGATATGTTTTACCTGTCTTTTGATTCCTAATAAAACCGTTGAAGTCTGATATAAACAGTGGTGACGTCACACCATTGCATACGTGATTTGTGGAACCAGTAGTACCGGGTGAGTCAAAAATTTTCAAGTTCTGCTTTCAATGAAATCGGTGAAATTATTGAATCGAGTAAAGTATTCCTTTGAATTTCGTTCGTTTTTTCTAGAAATGTCTCGAATATTATTTTGATTTATACAGGGGTGAGTCAAAAGTCTTTAATTTATTTTTTTGCGTTATAATAGGTAGCTTTCAGTGGAATCGGTGAAGTTTTTGAAACATGTTGAGTATTCCCTTGAATTTCGTTTTGTTTTCCAGAAATGTCTCGAATATTATTTTGATTTATACAGGGGGTGAGTCAAATTATTGATATCTGCGTTATTACATGTAGCTTTAATGAAATGGGTAAAGTTTTTGAAACATGTTGAGTATTAATTTGAATTTCGTCTGTTTCTGATTTATACAGGGGTGAGTCAAAAATTTTCAATTTCTACGTTATAACAGAAAGCTTTCAATTATATTGAAGGGGCTTTCGAATTTCGAATGATTTGTTATAGGAGGTGGGAGTTTAAATATAGATGATATGCTTCGAATTTATACAGGGGCGAGTCAAAAAGTTGAATTTCCGCGATATAACAGGTAGCTTTCAGTAGAATCATTCAAGTTGTTCCTTTAGGAAGTTATTGGGTTACGGACCATAGAGCTATATTATATTTGAGTTTTTTCTGACCCGGTTTTTTTCTATGGGTTCCTTAAACTGTTTTAGAGGCGTATCTGGGCGAAAAGGCGAATCTACCCGAAAGGTAGATCTGGGCGAAAAGGCGAATCTACCCGAAAAGGCGGATCTGGGCGCATACTAGTCTATAATACTAAAAAATAAGGACCATAGATGTGACCGGAGAAGGGGGGGAGGGGTACCGAAAAATCGGGGAAAAGGGGTTCGGGAAAAGGGAGCTGAAGGGGCCGCGGTGGCGATCTGGCAACAGGCGGGGTGTCAAATTCTAGAGCAAAGATCGAGCTAAGCGTAGACGTCGAGATCGCGTTTTTATTCCGACGGGAAGTGTTCGAAAATTGCGCTAGAAGAAACCCTTTTTCGCGATTTCATCAAAAGTGCCCTCACTATCTCGCCTTATTCGGGAGAACCGCTTCGGGGAGAGGAACGCGAGCGGGGTATAAAGAAAGCCGAAGAAGCGACACGTTGCTTAGGCATATTTTCTTTCCTCCGAGATCCAACGGAAATTGGCGAAAAAAGATCGAGAAAATCGGGAATTTTGAAAAACCGGGTTTGACAAGGGGAGAGCACAGAAATAATACATCGAATAATTACGAGAACTGTCAGATCTGTTCTTGGACGGAAGTGTTTTCGAGAATTTTTGCTCATTTGAGAAGGAAAAGGCCAGATACAAATTAAAAAAGGTACGAATATCGTTTTTTAATCGTTTTATAACGTTTATCACTAAAGGTTTCGTTCCAGGAACGATTGAATTGAAAGGATAAGCAAAAAGATTACAACTGTCGAGCCAGTTTTCAAGTCAGAAAGGCTTCAGGAAATGCAATTTTCAAGCGGAATACGAGAGATCCAAATAAAACAGGTACGAATATCGTTTTTTGAATAGTTTGAGAACGTTTATTGAGTAATACATCTGTTATAGGAACTCCAAATTTGAAAGATGAATGAAATCATTGAAGCCAGTACGTGATATCTGTCAAGGTGATTTAGAGGTCAGGAATGCTTCGTGTTTGAAGGAATTTGAATATTATTGCGTTATTTGAATCGGAATACGCAAGGAAATGAATAAAATTGTATGTATTTTTGATAATTATCGATATTTCAATACATTTTTTCGATATCCTGATATGTTTTTACATTCTTTCGATTCCTAATAAAACCCGTTGAAGTCTGATATAAACAGTGGTGACGTCACACCATTGCATACGTGATATGTAGATCCAGTAGTACCGGGGTGAGTCAAAAATTTTTAAGTTTTGCGTAGCTTTCAATGAAATCGGTGAAATTATTGAATCGAGTAAAGTATTCATTTAATTTGAATTTCATTTCATCTATTTCCTAAGAATGTCGAAAATATTTCTGATTTATACAGGGGTGAGTCAAAAATTTTCAATTTTTACGTTATAACAGGAAACTTTCAATGAAATCGGTGAAGTTTTCAAATGATTGTTTTATATAGGTACGTTTTAGAATATACAGGTGCTTCTATAAATCTATCAATTATTTCACATTTCTCTACGTTACAACAGAAATCTTTCAATGAAACTGAAGGGGCTTTTGAATTTCGAATGATTTGTTATAGGAGGTTGGGAGTTTAAATATAGATGATATGCTTCGGATTTATACAGGGGCGAGTCAAAAATTTTCAAGTTCTGCTTTCAATGAAATCGGTGAAATTATTGAATCGAGTAAGTATTCATTTAATTTTGAATTTCATCTATTTTCCTAAGAATTTCGGAAATATGTTTCTGATTGATACAGGGGTGAGTCAAAAATTTTCAATTTCTACGTTATAACAGAAAGCTTTCAATTAAATTGAAGGGCTTTTGAATTTCGAATGATTTGTAATAGGAGGTGGGAGTTTAAATATAGATGATATGCTTCGGATTTGTACAGGGGCGAGTCAAAAGTTGAATTCCGCGATATAACAGGTTAGCTTTCAGTAGAATCATTCAAGTTGTTCCTTTAGGAAGTTATTATTGGGTTTACGGACCATAGAGCTATATTATATTGAGTATTCTCTGACCCGTTTTTTTCTATGGGTTCTTTAAACTGTTTTAGGCGTATCTCTGGGCGAAAAGGCGAATCTACCCGAGGGTAGATCTGGCGAAAAGGCGAATCTACCCCGAAAGGTAGATCTGGGCGCATACTAGTAAAAATAAATAATAATACGCAGTGAATTGTTCGAATCTCAAACCTTGAAATTTTCAAGTTTGTTCGAGCTATAATTCTCAATTTGAAAGCGCAGAAAAGCTTACTTGACGCCAGTGTTTTGGTGTTTCTCAGGAATCCTATTTCTTCTGCCCCATGGTTGTCTTAGCCCATGTACGCCGCCCCTGGTAGCAGCAGCACTAATCCTTCAATGTATGCCATCTCACGTCTATTTCACGGAGTGCCTACCCCAACATATTATGTCCCCGAAGTGTCAAAGCAGTAGTGATGGTCCACAGCCAACCTCGTCATTATAATGACGTTCAAGATTAGCAGCTGTATCTGAGCCAAAACTTTCAAGAACGATTTTAGATACGACGAACTTGAGACTCGCCTGCTACCTGCTCAGGTATAATATTTCAAAACGGACCCAGAAAACTTGGAATCGAAGGTTGTTTTTGGGGACATATAGAAATCAACATCTATAAGAGGAGTCTGTGTGTGTGAATCAATTATTATTGATCCCAAGCGGTTACTGTCACGAATTTTTCATAAGGTAATATTTCGAGATTGGAGTGATAAGGGGTTTTCCAATAAGTGTGTTATTTCGAAGGCCCGCTATTTCGGTAGATGTCACGTTTGAAGCTGTCATTTATTCTATAGTTGGCAATGTCGCAGTTGACTTCACTGATAAATTTGAGTTCATCATTCAAACTTGAGCACTTCCTTTTAGACATTTTCGCACAACTTTCACACTAGCGTAATGGTATTTAAAAACTGTTTCAGAAGGATCTCTCTACCCGCAGTAATGATTTAGTTTAAGGTCGGGATTTATTACGTACGTCCGAAAATTTTCGGAAAAAACCCAACCTTATAACCTCTAACCAATACCCATTTTTATAGAGTGATGTTCTTTGAATATTTCGTTATGGAGAGATTAACTTCGTTTTTAGAGGGTATTTTTAACATGGAATTTGGATTCATGGTGCAATGTCTTGTACAAAATTCGTTATACAGAGAAATTCGTTATACGAGACGTCCTTATAGGGAAGTTCCACTGTATTTCGGTTTGAATACTTCGGCTCAATTCACTTATAATCACAATATGACTTCGGCAGACAAGGAATTTTGCTGAGGTTTTACCTATGAGCTATGAGCCAATTAAATACGCTGGGAATTTATAATAACTTGGAAAATTGTATGGAGTTGAGATATTATCGCAAGGTGTTGTTGAATTAACCACATAAATTTTCATTTCATGTATTTTCACTGCAATATTTCACCAGGACATATTTGGTTCTAAAAAACACATCACAAACTGTTATGACTCATCACTTTTATAAAGTATTACTGTAAATATCATCGATAAGGCATGAAATCATGTCAGCTTAACAGCAACAATGAATGGTAGAGACAGGTAATCCTCGGAGGAGTTCATAATAGTCTCGAATTCCATTACTACTTGCTTCTCCTTAATGGCTCTCTTAATCACGTGGTCTGAAATTCTCATAATTATCGTCTAGATAGCGCGTTATATAGACTTAAATCATTACTCACCTAACAGTACTATTATTGGACGAATTTCTGTAAATCCCATTCTAAGTAAAACGAACTCTAGTCATCCTAGATAGGATGTACGTTCTCGTTCAATGAAAATGCGCTTTCAGTATAATTCAGATGAGTCAACCCAAGACGAAGGGAATAGTGTTCAATTTATTTGCGGTATAGAATCATGAAATTAAATAGTGTAAATTTGTCTTAAACTTTTCAATTCGACGATTCAGATCAACTTGCGAATTTATAATTCTATTAAACAAGATCTTAAGCAATATCAATTTACTATTTTTTCCATCATCAGTACAACGTTTGAAGTTCATGGTTAGACAGTTTTTAATCTGGGTTCCCAGCCATTCGAGAATCAAAGGAAACGAAGAGGCCAATACACTTTGAAACAGCAAGATCCAAAAGATATCTTGATCTCAAGAAAGAAACAAATTACACATCCTCACTGGCTTACAGGACACTATCGCCTCAGGAGCACCTATTGTGGATGGGATTATCGGAAATGACGAGTGGTAGGTTTCTGTGGGGAGAGGAAGAAATCCCCATTCACCTAGCCATGGAAAGCTTTGGCATTGCGAGCCTAAGGAGAAAATGCCTTGGACGAGAAACTTGTAAGAGTGAGGAACTAGCCTTGTTGAAGCCTTCACAGATATTTGATTTCATCAGATCTCTGGAACTGGAAGGCAAGCTGTGAAGCGTGTGGTCAGAACAGCTCTGTAAGGGGGCACAATAGACCTTGAGGTCGCAGTGAACTGTACCCCTCTTAAAAGAGAATTATGACAACCAAAATTTCTATCAGTCCCCTATTTCTTGAGTATAAACACATCATGTCGGTTGCGTATATATAGAACATACAACCCTTAGTAGTATTCATAGCACAAGACCAAATGGCACATCTGAGTCAAAATTTCACACACTCTATGACAAAATTGTAATCAACAACAAACATCTAAAGGGTTTTCCAATAAGGGTGTTATTTTGATATTCAAAGAAAAATGCCATTTTCAATATGAATCATCGGATGTTTATTTCATCATAAAGAAGAAGCTATGCCATTAATAGTGGAAAATAACATTAGGCAAATGACCACCGCGACCACGCTTACAGGACCATATCCTTTCAATGAAATTTTTCCATAACCAAATCGCAAAGTGGCTGTCCTATGTCCTCGAAAGCATCCATCTTCGAGGTCTTGAATCGACGTTGGGCTATTGGCGTAGACCTTCCCTTTCACGTGGCCCCAAAGGAAGAAGTCGCAAGGTGTTGAATGACAAGATCTCGGTGGCCAATTGTAATAACCCGGTCCGGAAACTTTTCCCGTAAAAGACGTTGTTGATGATTGGCCGGCTTGAGTTCTTGTGTTAACTAACTTTATAAGCCTTAAGACCCAAATCTTTATGCAAAATACGGTCTAATGACGTTTTGTTCAACACTTTCGGCTACAGCAGCAATATTCTCGGCTGTTCTTCAGCGACGTGCACTAACGTATCACTAACTTGTCCCAAAAGCTCGAATTTTTCCACCAATTTCTTTATTGCGGTCCGACAAAAATGTTCGAGTTTTACGAACCGTATCTCCCAAATCTTCACATTTTCCATGTGAATTTTAATTTCAATTCGTTTTTGAAGCGTGTATCGTTCCATTTCATTAATGGCGTAGTTTCTATTTGTCAAATGTCAAAAATGACAGATTCAAACGTGACATCTACCAAAATAGCAGGCTATTCAAAATAACACCTGTTATTGGAAACCCTTCATCTTAACATTTTGAGACAGGACTAGCACTAGCGCAACACGAAATATTCGATTATCGAAAGCAAACAAACTCGCATGGTATCGAATTCACGCGAAATTGTCAGTGACAACAAGAGAGCTCAGTTTCACTCGATACCGAATCAAAAACGTTCTCGCCATCAGCTCTATTGAAAAGCACATGCCTGAATTTCAGATTCCCAGCATCTGGGTCCTTCTAATCTCTCTATTTTCGTCTCTTTCCGATCCATGAAATCTGAGGAAATGGATGCCGCCAGTAGTTCGCACCTGTCTGTACGCGAACTTTTTCGCAACCGTTCCTCTCCTATCTCGACTGATCCACAGCGGCGGCTCGTCGTTGTTGGTTAGATGTTATAAAGGGTTTTTCCATAATAAGAGGTGTCATTTTGATAGTCAAGGAAAAATGCCATTTTTCAATTATTTCATTATTAGGAAGAAGCTATGCCGTTAATAGGAAAAATAACATCAGGCAAACGACCACCACGACCACGCTTACAGGACCATAACCAAATCGCAAAGTGGCTGCCCTATGTTCTCGATAGCCTCACGAATTCTATCTTTGAGGTCTTGAATCGACGCTGGGCTATGGTGGTAGACCTTCTCTTTCATCCACGTGGCCTCCAAAGAAGAATCGCAAGGTGTTGAATCCCAAGATCTCGGTGGCCACTTGTAATTTTTCGATGGAATTCCGGATAATTTTCATGCATTTCAACGACCCAATCAGCAAAGACTTAACGTTCGGCCGGCTTGCGAGTTCTTGTGTTAACTGAACTTTATAAGCCTTAAGACCCAAATCTTTAGGCAAAATACGATGTAATGACGTTTGTGGAATGCCTAATTCCAAAGAACGACAAAGGAATGGACAAACCTAGGTTTTCTTAACATTTTCGGCTACAGCACCACTATTCTCCTCTGTTCTTGAGCAACGTGCACGGTTTTTATTCTTCACATCTCTAACTTGTCCCAACAGCTCGAATTTTCCCACCAATTTCTTTATGCGGTCTGACAAGGTGCTTCACGACAACCCTTAATGTACGAGTTTTACGAACCGTCTCTGCCAAATTTTCACCATTTTATAGAGAATTTTAATATTTTATGCGTTCTTGAAGCGTGTACGTTTCATTTTTATTAATGGCGTAGTTTCTACTTGTCAAATATAAAAAAACGACATCTTCAAACATGACTTCTACCATTGAGTTTAAAAATAAAATTTATTCCTCTCCGAATAAAATAATTAAAAATATTTTTAAAACTCAATGCTTCTACTGAAATAGCGGGCTATTCAAAATAACACCTCTTATTGAAAACCCTTTATTATCAGACACAAAAAAAGACGGGCAAGATCCAATACGCAATTAAACGAATGTTGCAATCTTGCACGCCTATGCTTTTTGAAATGCCACTGGGTGATCATAGAATATACATTAACAGACTGTCAACTTTATGTCAGGTTAATTATTTCCCTTCTATGATCTTCGAATCTGCCTGAAGTAATGAAATTTATTTGACTTCCTTCTCCGGCTTTCCTCTGAAGGAGAAAGATCTATCGTATACCGTGTTATCGTGAAGAATTTTTATTTGAACTCATCTAATGTTTAATGGGCAATTTCTAAGGTTTATTCTGAGAGATAAATAATATTTATTCTCGGTAAGTCATAATTCCTTTAATTTAAGCAGGGATCTTCACTAGGAATTCAATAAGGTGGTTTGCTATTTCTGAATTCATTGCATTGCTTGCCTTCCATTTTTTTATATAGCACATGTTCTGTTTTTCGCTCTTCATTTCACCAGGGAATAATTCCTTCTCAGGTTTACTTATAATTATCGACATAATGTAAAATCTAATCTTCTTCTTATGAAACGAGAAGGAGTTTTTCTATTGAATTTTTGTTCACATTTTCATTTAGGTTAATTTCATTTAGCTCTGTGGCTTGGACTACATATTTGGCTTGGACCACATTCTTTGGCTTAGACCACATTCTTTTGCTTGAACCACATTTCCTTGGCTGGACCACATTATTAGGGCTGTACCACAATTTTCCCCTGATTTTTGCTCTGAACTATATCTTGGCTGTAGCTTAACTTTGGAATGAAATACAATCATTAGCTGAAGCTGAGTAATTTTCAACTGATACATTGGCTGTACCTGCGCTTGCTTGGAAGTTAAAGGCGAATTTTGGCGAGCTGTGGTTACAGCTTACCATAGTTACATTGCTACGTGATTTGACAGAACATACGTGTGTTAACTGTCAACTATGTAACTATGGTAAGCTGTAGTTACATCTCCAAATTCCCTTAACTTATGATAGAGAGCTAGAAGCAAACCGAAGTTTATTAAGACCGACTTGAGAGCAACCTGATAGAAACATAGCTAAGAAGTACAAAACTGTCTGAGATGAATAGTGCTGACCCTGCCACCTCTAACGGGCCGCCACTGCTGGAGAAAACGTCTTTATCGGCCGTTGTCTGTGGGAGGACGCGATCATCCATGAACTGGCGTTCTCTCGGCAAATAATGAGAATGATATCTCCTGATTAATTCATAAAGCAATGCGTATCTGTTTTATTATGGGCTTAGCGACG
>CM024242.1:97325521-97398623 GCA_013421045.1 Propylea japonica
AGAGAACCAAAGGAGATTTCGACCGGATGTGACGTCACACGCCGTGGCGGTGCTTGGATCGTTGGCTGGTGGGGTCATGGGGGGTCATGTCATGGGCGGGGGTCATGGGGGGTCATGGGTGATTCGGCAGGTTCCAGTGGCGGGGAGCAGGGACCGGAATATAGATGTTAGTTTGTAATCATCGACCAGATGGCGTTGCTGGGTTTGGTTTGGTCATGGGCGGGGGTCATGGTGGGTCGGCAGAGTCCAGTGGCGGAGAGCAGGGACCGGAATATAGATGTTAGTTTGTAATCATCGACCAGAGAGGAGTCCACGATGATCTGTGTTATATCATTCCTATTATTATTGTGTCATTCATCATATTCGAGCAATGGAACTGATATAGCAAAAGCCTATTTAATGAAATATGGATATTTTCGGCAATCTAATAATTCAGATATTGAATTGAATAAATTATCTAATGCGGTTAAAAAATTTCAAGAGTATTTCAACCTGAGCGAGCAGACAGGGGTTCTGAATTATGAAACGTTAAAGTTGATGTTGAGACCAAGATGTGGTGAACAAGATTTTCCACATCCTTTCAGAGTTGTAGAAAAATGGTCTAAAAATCAACTTGGATGGAAATTTCTGAGGGGTATCACTGAGGATGAGTATATAATTCAGGATTGTCATTTCACAAAAAGAGCAAACATATAAATCTTCAATTTTTGACGCACTTCACTTAGTACTATTAATATTGCAGAAATGGAAGTTTACGAGTTCAATAAGGCTAGGAAGTTTTATAATTATCTATGTGGGGAACTTCATTTCGCTGTTTTGTATCATGATGTAGCAAAGTGTTCAAGAATTCTACTAGATTTAGGTCTCTTCATTCCGAACAATATTTTCAACGATTTGGTTGAATATGGAGCACCACAGGAGATCATCAAGAAAGTATTTGATCATAAACAGAAAAATGATGCATTCATCAATGATATTTGTTCATCAATGACTGAAGACAAATTGTCATTAAGTGATTTGAAATATTATATTATGATTAATTATGGAAATCTAAAAATGTATGATATGGTCAATGCTCAAATGCTATTACGTGGTTCATATGGAGAACTGGATCAAGAAACACTTCAAAATCAGTATGATAAACAATCTATAAGGAATTATTATAAGCCATTACATTTATTCGTAGATGAAATGATGTTTCTTGCATCATATTGCGGTAAATACTCAATAATATGTTATTTGTTGAAAGAATTTGATAATCATGGGATACATTTCAAATTTGATCCAGAGAATAATATATGTCATAAAAATATTCAGAATATTTTGGATAAGGGTATGGCAGGAGATTTATTAAATGATGATCATGCTGGAAATATAGGACCAAATGACAATTCAATTAGTGTATAAATATATTAAACGCAAGTTATTCTGCGCAGAAAAAGAAATGGTCAAATCTTAATGATTGAATCTGTGAAATTTCAAGTTAGTCTATAGAAAACATCTGATTCAGAATGTGCTCCAACACTGATAGGTATAATGAAGAGCTGAATAAAATTTTACATCATTATGAAAATGAAGTGCAAAACGAAAAATATCTGATTTTATCATCACAATTTACCATAGGACCATATGAGGTACAATGTGGTTTCAGCAAAGGGAGACAATTTTCACCAGCAGTATTAATTTCCAGTAATAATTTAGTGTTATCAATGGATGAATTCGAATGGAAAACGTTCATCGAATTGATAGAATCCAATGGAACATGTTCAAATTTCACTGATCTACATGTTTCAGTATGGAACTATTCAGAAGCTAAAATAGTGGGCGTCTCTAAGAATAAAGTTTTCCTGTTTTTTACTGAAGCTGAAGTAGCTGAAATGTTAAGATTGAATATTATTATTGCTAATAAAATCAAAATGTTGAACGAATTACATTTCAAATCATATTATTGTAAATTTTTAGAATGTGTACATTCATTTGAAAATCCTATTGATATAATTAAAACATTCTGTATCAACTCATCCTATGTACAATCTTATGCTATGCTTGAGTGTATTCATTATTATGAAAAGAAGGTGTTGTCAGATGTTAATAAATATAAATAGAATAAAATATTGTTTTATTTTGACGCCTCTAGGTGTATTATTCACCCAACCACAAATCAAATAATCTTGAACTTTCGATTTTTAGATAGAACAAATATCCAGTAGAAATCGCATTAAAATATCAAGAATTCAAATTCCATGGAAAACTATCAGGAAGCAGTTGTTGACCTCATGTATTCAATAAACCATATCTAGGTCAAATAATATGCGAAATTTGCAGATTACAGCAACTCCGGAAGGCGACCCAACTGTAAACATATTGTGATGTTTTGAAACGACACTCCTTTGTTTAATATATTTAATTTCATCATTCAATAGACAGTGCACATAATCATCAAACGATAATTTTTTGACAACGTTTTGATTTTCTTGATTTCTCTCGAATCAATACAAAAAGAATACATTTTAGATCCTAAACCTACAAATGCAGTCATTATTGAACCATTGTTTTCATCCTTCATCTTGCCTAATACTCTTTTGTTTACACGAGGAATCCCATATGAATTATTTTCAGGGTAGTCGGAGGTATCAAATCGAGTATGACAGTCTAGTTTGATTTGCTCATATAAATATAAGTGATGTTTTTTTCATTTCAATTACAACTAAATCATCATCTAATATCATTCTACTTTCAAAATTTGGACTCGCAATTATTTTTTTGCTCCATATTTACCATGCCAATGATTAACTAGTCTTATTTTTCGATGGTTCCTAATATTTTCAATTGTTTTTCCAAACACTGCATTGTTCATCAGTTTGAAAAGATTCTACTCAAAATCATTTCGAGCAGCTTGTCGTAATAGCGTATTTTTATCAATATATATTTTGAGCCAAGCAGATTGATTGAATTGAAGAACTCTATGAATTTGAAAATCTAAATTTAATACGGGTAACACTGACTTATGCTGATTGATTCGCATCTTTCTTATTACTGATGATTTTTTGATAATGAGATTCTAATATATAAAGTTTGAAATTATCGTTAAACAGTCAGTACTATGTTATCCTTCGTTGGAGACGGCTTACTGAATTCATTCATCAATAAGTTACCAATTGAACTGCACATTCCCGCATTTAATTTTTGTGGTCCAGGTACTAAACTCGAAAAACGATTAGCTAGAAACGATCCGGGTATTAATAAGCTAGACGATTCCTGTAAAAAGCACGACATTGCATATTCTGAAAGCAATTCTTTGATTGAGAGACACGCTGCTGACAAGATACTCGAAGACGAAGCTTGGGAACGTGTTAAATCCAAAGACGCTTCAATTGGTGAAAAAAGTGCTGCATTAGTAGTCACCGGAGCGATGAAAATGAAAAGAAAAATGGGTATGGGATCTCAGACAAATAATAAGAGAAAATCATTCAAGAGTTCTGTTTTGAATCCAACTCATAAAATTTTGATGAAATCAAACGTTAATGACTTAAACAAATCATCGCTGATAGCACTTAGGGCAGCTCGAAAGGCAGTTCAGAAAGCTGGGGGAAAAAGTAAAATAAGGATCCCCCGCATTATTCCAGTCGAATCGAAGTCTGGAGGACTTCTCCCACTCATACCTATATTCGCAGGACTATCTGCATTAGGAGCAATGTTAGGTGGTGCAAGCGCTGTAGCGAAAACTGTCATCGATGCTAAGAATGCTAAGAAGAAATTGGAAGAAGATCAACGACATAACAAAGTGATGGAATCTATTGGACATGGTATTTTCATAAAAAAATCTAAGCGTGGATTTGGACTCTATCTGAGAAAACAATCAAAAAACTGAATAATCTACCCAATAGAGCTCTCTATGATTATGAAATTGATGACTTTGCAAGACATTATGGGATAAAACATTTCAGAGGTGTTTTCATGAGGAATACACTACCGAAAATACCTAAAAAGAATGAAAGTGGAATTGTCAATTTAGATTCATCCGAGGGACCTGGAACACATTGGGTAGCATATAAGAAGAAAGGAAATGATGTTGAATATTTTGATAGTTTTGGTAATCTTAAACCTCCTAAAGAGGTTATCCAATATTTCAAGTGTTGTACAATAAAATATAATAGGAATTGTTATCAAAAATTCAATACTTCTAATTGTGGTTATTTGTGCTTGAAATTTCTGATTGGATAATACAGTTATAAAATATTCTGAGTTTGTGTTATTTCGTTCAGTCATGTCTTTGCTCTTCACTTTAAAAGATCGATCATCGATTCTATCAGTAGATTTTCCTGTTCCTATTGAACTGAACAGGGATTTCAATTATGGTTTAGCACTGATTGGATTTTATTCATATAATACGATACCCAATGTACAAAAATACAATAAATTTTATATTTCATCACATGAAGGGAAGAAGAGTACGTTCCAACTACCGACTGGAACCTATGAAATATCAGATATGGAAGCATTTATAAGGTCTAAACTGGAAAATGAATATGAAACTGAGAAAGGAACATCTTCATTCTTCTTGAGACCGAATAATAATACCCTCAAATGTGAAATATTTCATAAGAATAAGAGAATTGATTTCACCCATGACGATTCTATTGGATCCTTATTAGGTTTTTCGAAGAGAGTTCTTGAACCAGGAAAAATTCATGAATCAGATTTACCAGTGAACATTATCAAAGTTCGAACTATAAATATTGAATGCAACCTGATTGAAGGATCATTTTATAATGAGCGTCCATCTCATACACTTTATGAATTTGCAGTGAATTCCGATCCAGGATTTGCTATTGATGAAGTACCACACAACTTGGTATACCTACCTCTAACAACGTATCGAATACGTAATATTACATTGAAAGCAGTTGATCAAGACGGTGATTTGTTAAATTTTCAAGGAGAAGAAATAATCATAAGATTGGAACTGAAAAGATGGTCTTAGTATTCACAACATTTAAAGATCATCCATCATCCCAAAAAGCATCAGTCGTCAAGAGGACATCACCACCGTCACACAAACGTCTCTCTTACGAGAATTTAATCTTTCTACAATCAATCGGCTATAATGTCCAACCACGCTTTCGATATTTATCAACCCATAAACACAGATGAATCAATTGTAAAAGTTGAGAGTCGTACATATCTTCCATTCATCAAGTCGTTCAATAACTCTGATGCAATTGAAATCACAGTAAATCGACCAGATTGTTGGCTCCTGATGTATGATGCTGCAATCATTATCAAAGGTAAATTAACAAGAACTCAAGGTACTGGTGAAGTTAAATTTGTGAATAACGCTGGAGCATTTCTTTTTGATTCCATATCATACGAATTATGTGGTACAGAAGTAGAGATGGCCAGAGATCCTGGTATAATATCAACAATAAGAGGATATTTATGCTATGAAGATGATAATACAAAGGAACTTCAAATATCAAGTTGGAACTATCCTAATAATCCTGCCATAAATACAGATGGAAGTTTTATTTTCAGAATACCAGTTCAACATTTATTCAATTTCTTCAAAGATTATCAGTTTGCGATGTGCGGAAAACAGACATTCCGCTTAGTAAGATCGCAAAATGACAACAATGCAATAAAAATTACTCATGGTTCTACTAAAGATACAGCAGGTAAAATTACCATTGATAGTATCGAACTCAAGGTTAAACATATATATCCTAATGATGTTCTAAAAATGGATTTGTTGAATGCAATTAGATCTAATAAGACTATTTTAATGCCCTTCAGAAAGTGGGAAATACATGAACTACCATCATTACCATCAGGTGGTACTAAAGAAATTTGGGCAGTAAAAACATCGACAGAAATTGAATGTCCTAGATACATAATTTGCTGTTTCCAAACAAACAAGAAAAACAATATTGATGAAGATCCCACACTATTCGATCATCTAAATATATCTGATGTACGTGCCCTTCTAAATAGTGACATAATTCCACAAGAAAATTTACATTTGAATTTCGATCAGAATGATTATGCTGAAGCTTTCCAAAATTATATAAACTTTGCATACAGTTATGGGTGTAAGAGAAAATTTCCTCTACTTTCATTCGATGAATTCAAACAAAAAGCGCTGCATGTGTTGGATTGCTCCAGACGTGATGAAACGTTCAAGTCGGCAACAATCGATGTGAAAGTAGAGATTGAATCCTTAAGAGGGTTCCCGAAAAATACAAGATCATACTGTGTCATAGTGCATGATTGTGTAGTAGAATACAAACCACTATCTGAAGAAGTGAAAAAGATTACTCAACTATAATGAATATTGTAGTTTGCGATATACAAGGTTTCATGGTAGATGGCTCGTTCTGTGCTAAAGAGATATCGTTCATAAGTGGAATGAAAACGTCTCATTTCATTATGAGACCTTTGAAAAATTTCAAATATCTAACTTCTTCAGATAGAAAAACAGTTAGATATTTGGAGCAGCGCCATCATGGACTTAAATATAGTGACGGAGTAATTGACTATCGCGAAGTAGGTGAGGTAATTAGAAGTGTGTTGAAAGAAAATGACATAGTGTACGTGAATGGACACCAAAAGTGCCATTTTTTAAAAAATCATATTATGGATAGATGCTTACAAATAATAGATGTCGAGAACTTCGGATGGACTCCTCCGAAATTTGTGAAAAAAACCCCCCAATGTTTGAACCATACGCTAAATGAGTGTATGTGCACAATGAACAATTGCGATGAACTTTTGCGGTGGGTATGCACGTTCCTACCAAAAGTAGAAACTTTAGTTACAAGACATCTAAAGTGCAATAATGAAGACTGAACTTATAATTTATTAATATTAAGAGTATTAAGTGTATTGTATAATATTACTAGGTTTAAGAAACTTAAATGTAAAACAAGGTTTATTTATCTCATAAAATATGAATAAATATTTAACAGAATTCGTTTTTTCCTTTCACCTATTATTTTTAAGAATAAAAGCTAATGCAATATTACCACACTCCTCGGTATGGTATGAAAAACAGACATTTTTTCATTCATCACTTCTAAAAAATCTGAATCAAATTAAAACTGAGATATTTTATTTCATTTTTTATTGAATCATCTATTGACATTACTAAATTAAAAGAAAAAATGTCATGTATTATAGGTATTTTGAAACTCACTTCAGACAAAGTAATATATTTCAGAGACAATGTTTTGTACAATTCCTTTTAAATTTCTCAAGTATCTTTAACTGAGATAGTACAGTTCATTTCTCGATTTAAAGAAAATGTCAAGTATTTTGAAACTCACTTTACACATATATATTTAAGTGACAATACATTTCTCAAGTTATCACTTTTGTTTTGGAATTAAAGTAAAATCTATTATTTGAATTCAGTGAACGGGTTGTGGAAGAACGCTACATGAATAAAAAAACTGAGATATTTTCATTTCATTTTTATTGAACCTTGGGAATCATTTATAAATCAACATTTCTCAATTTAAAGAAAAAAAGAATGTCATATGCTACAAGTAGTTTGGAACATACTTTACACAAAGTCATGTATTTAAGAGACAATGGGTTATACATTTTTTCTTACATTTCTCAAGTATCACTTTTATTTTAGAATTAACGTAAAAATTGTCATTTCCAAAATTGATATCAATCAGAGTATTCGATCGTAAATGTAGACCTTTTTTTACAACATGTGATTCAAAAAGTAAATCTAAATAACAAAATATATCAATTACAACATTGTTTGTTACAATCAAATATTGTTTCATAAGTAGAACTTTGAAGTCATTATTATGGATGCTCTTAAAATTGTAAGAATATTCAGATAAGGGTGATGATTGTAATTTCCAACCATTTTCACTTCGTAAAAAGTAATCCAATGCATCATCCTCTGGTATAAAAATTATAATTTCAACGAATTCATTTAGAAGGCCTAGTAAATATGATACGAAATCTCCAACCAGCATCCATCTATTAGTAGGTATCTTCATTGCATCTTCATATTCTCTTGGAAATTCTTCTTTAAACTTCATTCCTAGATCAGTTCTTTGTGTAATATATTTCACTATTTCAGCTTTACCAAGGTTCACAAGAAATGGTTCATCAAACTAAACTAGACATAAAAATTAATCTAATATATTATAATGACCCCAAGGTAGGGTGTGGTGGTTATTTGGCATGAGGTATCGCTTATCATCTCTACTGCAGAGAGCAATTTTTTCTTGTTCAACAGAAAACATATTGTGATGTTTTGAAACGATACTCCTTTGTTTAATATATTTAATTTCATCATTCAATAGACAGTGCACATAATCATCAAACGATAATTTTTTGACAACGTTTTTTTTTGATGCCTTTGATTTTCTTGATTTCTTTCGAATCAATACAAAAAGAATACATTTTAGATCGTAAACCTACAAATGCAGTCATTATTGAACCATTGTTTTCATCCTTCATCTTGCCTAATACTTTTTTGTTTACACGAGGAATCCCATGTGAATTATTTTCAGGGTAGTCGGAGGTATCAAATCGAGTATGACAGTCTAGTTTGATTTGCTCATATGGATTTTGATTACTTATTTCATAGATTAAACTATCTGTGTCTACATAATTCAATTTACAATTATTATTGAAATTGGGTAGAAAATAGTCATAATGGAATTCATATAAACATAATTTCGAAATATCTAATACGGACATGCCTACATATATTGGTTTGTTAAATATAAGTGATGTTTTTTTCATTTCAATTACAACTAAATCATCATCTAATATCATTCTATTTTTAAAATTTGGACTCGCAATTAGATTTTTTGCTCCATATCTACCATGCCAATGATTAACTAGTCTTATTTTTCGATGTTTCCTAATATTTTCAATTGTTTTTCCAAACACTGCATTGTTCATCAGTTTGAAAAGATTCTTCTCAAAATCATTTCGAGCAGCTTGTAATAGCGTATTTTTATCAATATATATTTGAGCCAAGCAGATTGATTGAATTGAAGAACTCTATGAATTTTTTTAAGTACAAGACCATGTGATAATGCTTGTTTGAGATTTCGATAATGAAGAATATAGTTTTTCTTTGTAAATAAAGTGGTTAATAATTTGGGAGACTTTGAACCGGGTGGTATCATCGTTTCTGCGCAAAATGGTAAGTCTCTATGTTGATCATGAAGATGATGAGGATATTCGAGATCAACTTCTAAAATATAACCCTCTGGAGAATCATCAGGTATTTGAGTAATGTCAATGTTTTTGTTTACCCACTTAAATCCTCCATATGGCAGATACTGTGACATTGCCCAGCCATACAAATTATTTACATCTAAATACAAAAGATATTTCTCTATTTCATTTTTGTTATATTTTGAACCCATATATTTATTATTAGCATAAGATAATCTATTTGAACACTGACTTATACCACCCCTGATTCCATTTTCTATGAACAGTAACATATCAATATCTTTAATAATTTCTAAATCAATATTGGTAATTTTTAACATACAATCCCACGTATAGCCAGGTAAAGTGTAATAATGAATTGGATCTAATTCATATTCTTAATACTACTATTTCTAAATTGCTCAAATACATCCGCCAAAATCATGACATCAGTTTTGAGATATAGAGACATATAATCTTGCATAGTTTGACATTTAAATAGAAACCAAATATGTTGAGCATGAAGATATTGTTCATCGGTTATTCCTTCATAATTCAATTGATTATAGAATTTTTTCAATAGGCGGAAGACATGTTTCTTTTAATTTATCTAAACTATCCATATAATCATAGGGAAAAACACCTTTTTTAGTTAAAAGTTTCAAATGTTCCTCACTCGAAAAATTATTGAATTGTTTTTTCAACTCAGTAAACTTATCTATTGTAAGATATGAGGCAAGATCTTCAAGAGAGCTATTTAAAAAACGAAAACTATCGATGAATCTAAATTGTATTTCTGTTTTCGAATCAAATTTAGTGAAACTGATAAATTTTTCCTTATTCAAAGGCAGAAGAGAAATAGATCCATGCTTCGCAAGCTCTTTTATTATCAAGTGCGCATCATACTCACCAAGGTTGTGAACAATAAAAATGAAATGAAAATATCTCAGTTTTTTTATTTTTTTTTTGTACAAGTTTTGACGTAAATAAATTATTCTAACTCCACCGCGAGTGTGATCTTGAGTAGTACCTTATGTAAGTATGCAAATTGTTTTCCACTTCGTAAAAAGTAATCCAATGCATCATCCTCTGGTATAAAAATTGTAATTTCAACGAATTCATTCAGAAGGCCTAGTAAATATGATACGAAATCTCCAACCAGCATCCATCTATTAGTAGGTATCTTCATTGCATCTTCATATTTTCTTGGAAATTCTTCTTTAAACTTCATTCCTAGATCAGTTCTTTGTGTAATATATTTCACTATTTCAGCTTTACCAAGGTTCACAAGAAATGGTTCATCAAACTAAATAGACATATAAATTAATCTAATATATTATGACCCCAAGGTAGGGTGTGGTGGTTATTTGGCATGAGGTATCGCTAATTAACGATGGATCTTTCTCATGAACAAGAATTTTCATTGCTCTATGAAATAAATTGATGTCACATACCTCAGCCATTACTTCCACTAACAGATTTCAAATAAAGGTGTTGATTTGTTTCCTGGAAGTTGTTTTGATCCGATGTACTTCAATCCGAAACTATTCAACTGTTGTAAGTTTTCTTTTAGGCAGTCCGTAGCTCGTTTGGGGAGAAACACGCAGTTTTCTTCTAGTTCCACCAGTATGGCCTCACCGAATTGGGTATTCATTAGCCTAGCATCCAATATTTTATAAATGCGATTCACCTCTAACGTATTCAAAGAAACACGAGGTTTGTTTGCTGAAAGAGTAGTTATCGCATTAATTTTAGCCAAATCCATGATTGATTTTTTTTTCTGAAATCAAAAAATAATCATGAAATGATAATAATCGAAAACAATTTGCATACTTACATAAGGTACTACTCAAGATCACACTCGGGTGGTTGTAAAAAAAAATGTTGTCGAGAATTAAATGAGTACAGCTTATATATTATTTGTGACGACACACAGTTTTCGTCATGGGTCGCCTTCCAGAGTTGCTGAAATCTGCAAATTTCGCATATTATTTGACCTAGATATGGTTTATTGAATGTATGAGGTCGACAACTGCTTCCTGATAGTTTTCCATGGAATTTGAATTCTTGATATTTATTAAAGTTTAGTACCTGTACCACAAAAATTATATCTGGGAATGTGAATTTCAATTGGTAACTTATTGATGAATGAATTCAGTAAGCCGTCTCCAACGAAGGATAACATAGTAGACTGTTTAACAATAATTTCAAACTTTATACATTATATTAGAATCTCATTATCAAAAAATCATCAGTAATAAGAAAGATGCGAATCAATCAGCATAAGTCAGTGTTACCCGTATTAAATTTAGATTTTCTCGATGAACAACATAATGATAAGAAAAAACATGGTGATTTATTTCCCAATAGTTGCAGATTTATATTTGCAGGTCCTAGTGGTTGTGGGAAGTCGAATACATTATTAAGTCTACTTTTTGATATAAATGGATTACATTTTGAAAACGTATATATCTATTCAAAAAGTCTGTATCAACCGAAATATCAGATATTAGAACAAATACTCAATAAGGTTGATGGCTTGGGATATTATCAATTCAAGGAGAATGATGAAGTGATTCATCCAAATGATGCTAAGGAAAATTCAGTTTTTATATTTGATGATGTCATAGGTGAGAATCAAGATAAAATAAAATCATATTATGCTATGGGAAGACATAAGTCTATAGATGTGGCATTTTTATGTCAGACATATGTAGCTGCTAAAAAGCATATAATAAGAGATAATACAAATATATTGGTTATATTCAAGCAAGATGATGTGAATCTACGTCACATATTCGATGAGCATGTTTCACCTGATATGGATTATGAAATGTTTAAAAAAATATGTGCATTCTGTTGGAATGAAAATTTTGGATTTTTAGTGATTGTTAAGGACTTTACTTTGAACGATGGTCGATATAGAGTAGGATTTGATAAATACATAATACTAGAAGATTAGTTGCCAGTTCCATATGGTTCATGTTGAAATGAAGATCAATACTGTAGATAGAAATAGAAAGTTGAAATTGCAAGAACTTATTCGTGGTGTAAAGAGAAAATATGCTGCAATGAAACTTGGAAAATCTGAAGAAGATGAGACTTTAGATAGGCTGTATACTCCTATAACAAAACGTTTAAAACGTATTGAAGATGAGCTCAGTAAACAAACAGACATATCATCATCGAAAATAATTCTGAAAAAACCCGAAATACCACAATTCACCTCAACACCTCAAGATCGTAAATACAAATCTACAGATGTCAAATTTGAGATGGAACAGTATCCTCAGAAAAATCTGTCATTCATCAGCGATCCCAATCAAACTGTTATATCAAAAACTGATAATAATGATTCAGTTTTTATTGGGGGAGATGATAATGATGATGAGCGGACGGAAGAATTTATTCATAGTTTGAATAATTCTGAGGTTGTTGAAGATTATTTAGATCAATATCCTGAAAAGGTGAGAAATTATATCTATTCAGCATTCACAGAACCTCAACAATATGATTCTACTTTTGGACCTAAATATGATAAACAACTTTCGAAATGGATGTTAGGTAAATCTACTATGGAGTTTGATGGGAAAACTGGTGATGTATTGATTGAAAATGATAGATATCCTGGAACAACAGGACTCTACAATCTAATATTCAAAAAAGACCCCAATGGTTATACACAAGATGATATGAATAATTATGGAAAGATATTAGAAAAAACAAATGTTCATAGAAAACAATTTCAACCTGGTAATGCTATGAAGGGTAATAGAGGTTATAAATATCTAAAAATAATCAGACCATCAACTGGACATGGTCTCATGACATATAACAATAAGCCAGTCGAGTTTGTTTATTGGGATGATATAAACGAAATCGTTAACAGGTTCCGATTACTCTATGCATCGAAAATCGCTGGTAATACATCTGTTGAAAATGAAATCGAGTCAATAGTTGAAGAACTTCGAGAAGCTGAGGTTATATACTAAGTGCAAACATGTCTCTTGATAAGTTTGGACGTTCATCTCACGCCAATAGTAAATTGAAAAATCTTCGAACTAGTTCTCTACCGATTCCTCGTACTACAGATGGAGACTATGATTTCACCAATCACAAATTGTGTAATGTAAAAACTCCTACTGTGAATGATGATAGTGCTAATAAAAAATATGTTGATGATGAAATATATGCTTTGAAATTTTATGATTTCAAAGAAGGTGTTAGTTTGTCATTCGACAACTTTCATATAGAGCTGAAAAAATTCATACAATTGGTAGAAAGTAAGTTCATCCATATAAAGGAGGAATTTATGCGTGAGGACGCAAAATTGACATTGCTTCTGAAAGATTACTTTGCTAAATTAGATCTCAGGGTGAAGCAATTGGAATTGAATTGTACTACACTAAAAAATGATATATCAGTTATAAAACAGAAGCATGGTACCTTTGAAGCTAATGTTATTCAAGCTTTCAATACCAATGATCAGATAATTGTCGGATTAAGAAAATACCATCAACAGCAACAATATTTTGAATAATGCAGCATTCCAAGGAGAAAATGAGAGTGGTTCAGGAACTACATAAACCTGCACGTAAAAACTTCCCACGTCGTTCAATAATAATCCAAGGTCTTAATGAATCATGGCAGGCGGACTTGGCTCAAATGGATCTTTATGCTAAGGAAAATAAAAATTTCAAATATATTTTGATAGTTATAGATTGTTTCAGTAAATTTGTTTATGCAAGAGGTCTCAGGACAAAAACTGGACAAGATGTGACACGTGCTTTCAAGGAAATTTTGAATGATAGTAAGATCAATCCTAAAAATCTTCAAACAGATCAGGGAAAGGAATTTTTCAATAGAACTTTTGAATCTCTGATGAAAGAAAATGATATAAATCACTATTGTACCTATTCTAAAATGAAGGCATCTATTGTGGAAAGAGTTATAAGAACGATCAAGGACAAACTCTATAGATATTTCAGTTTAAATGGAACACATCGCTGGATTGATATTTTACAAGGAATCGTAGATGATTATAATCACACAAAACATAGAACGATCAATATGAAACCCTGCGATGTTAATCCCAAAAATGAGCAAACTTTATTGAAAACTAGATATAATCGTATAAAGATTGCCAAAAAGGGAAAATTGAAAGTAAATGATATGGTTCGAATTAGTAAAGCTAAACATATATTTTCGAAGGGTTATTCACCTAACTGGACTACAGAAATTTTCAAAGTAGTCAAAGTTCAATTAACCAATCCTGTCACATATCTTCTAGAGGACATGAATAATCAACCAATAAAAGGTGGTTTTTATGAAGCAGAACTACAGAAAGTGATGTATCCAGATGTTTATTTAGTTGATAACATTCTTCGACGTAAAGGAAACAAAGTCCTTGTTCATTGGCTTGGATTCGATAACACACATAATTCATGGATTGATACTTCGAATAAACTTTGAAATGTATAAGAATAATTTAAATAAAAGAGTGATGAAATGAGTTTTTTTTTACTTATTACCCAAACGATCATTAATATCCTTATCCTTATCAATTAAATATCCCTCAATATTATACGATTGCAAACTAACATCTATAAATTTCCATCCAAGTTGATTTTTAGACCATTTTTCTACAACTCTGAAAGGATGTGGAAAATCTTGTTCACCACATCTTGGTCTCAACATTTTTAACGTTTCATAATTCAGAACCCCTGTCTGCTCGCTCAGGTTGAAATACTCTTGAAATTTTTTAACCGCATTAGATAATTTATTCATGCCAAATAACCACCACACCCTACCTTGGGGTCATTATAATATATTAGATTAATTTTACTGAATTATTAGATTGCCGAAAATATCCATATTTCATTAAATAGGCTTTTGCTATATCAGTTCCATTGCTCGAATATGATGAATGACACAATAATAATAGGAATGATATAACACAGATCATCGTGGACTCCTCTCTGGTCGATGATTACAAACTAACATCTATATTCCGGTCCCTGCGCCCATGACATGACCCCCCCATGACCCCACCAGCCAACGATCCAGCACCGCCACGGCGTGTGACGTCACATCCGGTCGAAATCTCCCTTTGGTTCTCTACTAACATTATCTAATTATTACCCAAGTATTATTAATAAAAATCAGCTTTTAATACTATAACGTAAGTAGAATTACATAATTTTATGAACATTAAGGGGTCTGGCAAGGGGTTGCCACTATATGAGTGTCTGGCAATTTATGACGTGAATTTTATGATTTCCTAAGTAATATCAAAAAGTTACACTTTATAAAATGACGAAACTAGATCAGTATTTTACACCCTTTAATACGTTTACCTGCCAAAGCCAGGTAACCTGAACTTCATAATGGTCCATCGTTCTACCTGTGTTGGGAGCATGCGTAGACAAGTTTCAGCTTTATAAAATAACGAAGGTCTGGGGTTCAGTGGCTCTTGCTCTATAACCTAACTGAAGAAAAACCTGATAACAAAATGCAAATAATCAAAAATTCCATATAAGAAGTACCTTGCTTTTCATCTGTAAGTTACGATACTCTAGGGTACGGTTATCTGTAACTGGCCGAATTACAGATTCGTAAATAATCCCATTCTGGAATGGTTCTTGTAACTTTCTTATTTCCATTGTCAATTTTGAACTACTCATCGAAAACATAACCTTCAATCGTAAGATTGATCACGGAACTTTATGTATTATGAGTGAATGGTTTGATTTGAATTTGAAAATGCATTTATCTGAATGTAGTTTTGTTTCTTTCATCTAATAAATTGAAAACAGGAGAGAACAAAATTCTTGGTTCAAATTGCTGTAGAGCATTCATTAAGTTTATAGTACACTGATGGTTCTTCCATCTGAACATGTTCACAAACTTGGCATTCGGAACATTTCTGGCATTCATCGTTTCAAATGACTTCATTTGATCACACAACATTTCCTTCCAATTCTCAGTTCCTATTTTAAAAAAAATGATTTTCAGGTCATGTATATTATTGAACAATGTTTTACTTGTTATGATTTTCCTCGATAACATCCAATAAACGAAGCCATATTATTTTTATCATCATGAATTTGTTATATTAAAACGTTGGTGTTCGCCCTACACTAAACTAACAATTCAATGTAACCTCACAATTTGTCATTCGATAATGCTCACGATCATCCGTCGAGTACTCGTAAATATTTAACGATTTCTGAGCTAAAGATCCCTTAAAGAGTCCAGAATTGAAAATTTTCCTGTACGCTTATGAAAAGTTACGGATTGGCTTACAGATGAAGCTGAATCCATATACAGGGTGTCCAAAAATACCACGCTAAAGTGACACTGGAGATATATTGGCTTTAGGTCTATCAGATAGCATCAACATGACCTCAGTAAAAGTCAAGATATCACCACTTTTGTGTATTTCTTAAACATCTCGTTTTCGTTCTTTTATCGCCTAGCATTGGTAGAATAACTTCAAACTCACGTTTGAAACGGTTGCTAGTAAAGAATATCAAGCAACATGTAATTTGGCAACAGGTGATACTCGTGCATTTTCCCAAATTTTTAATTATTTCGGATTTAACACATCTCTCGTGACGAAATTAAATTTCTAAGGTTCTGATTGAAGAAAATTGTAGTGTTTTTTAAAAGGGCATGAAATGGACAAGTTTTTAAACATTATTTGTCAATTCAGTTTGATATAATTTTTTTTCACAGCAGTCGGTCAAACTCAAGTTAACGTTTTTACTTCGGCATAAAATACAACAAGTTAGACATTTTTTGGAGGATTTTGTTCTAGTTCTCGGTGAAGTTATTACTTCATTGTTTAAAGCTGAACTATTCAGGATAGCCTAGGTAAAAAAAAACATGAGTTTCAAGTGATTTCTAGCAATGCTAACTGGAGTTTTTAAAAAAATACACAAAAGTGTTGATATCTCGAAAACCAGCGGACTTTTACCGAGGTCATGTTGATGCTATCTGATAGACCTAATGCCAATCTAACGCCAGTGTCACTTTCGCGTGGTATTTTTGGACACCCTGTATATCTGGGGTTCTGAAAGATCATCACTTGTATAGCACTTTCTGTCTGCTATATCATATGCAGATTGTTATCCAAATTGATAAAAGTTCAATAACCACCTTCTATTACTAAGCAGTGTTGTCACATCACCAAAAAATCAACTCAATCTTATGAAAACTGTCAGGAAAAGCTGAGGGTAAAAGCAAATTTCCGTTTATTCACACATACATCGCTCTAAAGGTCCAATTTTCCCAAACTTAACACGGAATTCATTAGATTAATTGTATTATAGACACGAATAGGGCAATACCCCCGCAATCGTAGATTCGCAACGGGAATTCGAGATAGGATTAAAGTATCTCCCTAAGTCCCTACCTGCAGTGTCCTACCCTTTTACCGTGAGAACTTGGTCCATTTCGACCATAATATTATGTACTGTTCTCGCACGGCTCGTTTGGCGGCTTTGGAAAATCATATACGCATCGCTAGAATCGAAATGACGCCATTGGCGTAATTCGACATAGCTGGATCTAGCTTTGCCATCAATATTGCAAATCAAATACAGATTACGACAGGAGTGCGTTCCGGCTATCGTGAGAGAAGATGGAAACTGACTGAGGTAATGATTTGTTGGATTGGTTAAATTGATAGGGAAGATATTGTAGATAGGCGTTGTGGCTTCATTAGGCAAACAGGAATTATTGGGTGGAGTATGCAATGTACATAGGTATGTTTATATTTTCCATAACGTATCATACATGCGCAAAGAATTTTAATATATATTTCTATTATGAAAACTGGGGCTGTTATGTCTAGGTTAGCCTTCCAGGAACTGCGACATTACAGATATTTTGTTCTCTAGCATACTCGTTTATGGAAACCCAAGGACGAATTTTTCTTAGAGCAGGCAACTCTGGAAACTTGCATACCGTTTGTTCAGCTGTTTCTGCTTCTGATTCACAGAGCCTGCAAATCTCATATGCTGACTGTCTCATACGGTACAAATGACAATGCCCGGTCAGCAGTCCCACCATCACCAGAAGGTCAGTTCATGACAGCTTCAAGAGCTCTCTGGGATAGGTAGATAAAATCATCACGAATTCTTCAGCCTGAGTAAGTCCAGGAATGAATCTACAGAGAGTTGTTCTGTTATTCGACTCCCATTATAGGCCCACTGCCTTATATCGTTATTTTCCAAATACGTAGAATTACTCATGTACTGCAGGTGTTAACTTTGATGCATTTTTTGCAAATTCATCGGCGTTTTCATTTCCTTTAACATCACAATACTCTGGCATCCATAGTAGCGTCACTTAATTGCTTTTTCTATTTGCTTTGGTGTTACGGCACTACCAGGTTTGCAGAGACTTTTGGCTGTCCTTGAGATTCAAACATGTACCTCCTTGATGTGCATTTCAAGACACTCATGTGCGCATGTAGAAATACAGGGCTCACTTACCAGGACTTAAGAGATCCTCAGTTTAGATCCACAAACCCTAACGGCCAGTGCCTCACCCTGATTTTTGATACTATGGTTAAACATATGGATGGATTCTTATCCCAGCGATTTACCAAACTTATCGCACTTGGATGGTCAACTATTACCGTTTAAAAGGGCGTTTCGAAATCAAAAATACACTCACTGGCAAAATAATCGATCCACTCAAACAATCGATGAAGTTTGTTAATTCGTAAATATGTTACTTCAAGTCCAATTCGATTGATTTTTTTTCAATTGTAGGTATGTTCATTCTTAATCAATCACCAGTTTGGAATTTCAAAAAAACTCGGAGTAGGTCATTTTATACAGGATGAAACAAAATCTGTTTTTTACCCTAACTTTAGAACCACCCCTGGTGTGTTCCAGTTGTTCCACCGTGTGATATCTTATTTCATCATCAAGACACATCTTCTCTTGACAATTCAATGTTTCATTCATAGCAATAGAGCAATATTTGTTAAAGATACAGGGTTTTCAGTAAAATATTAATTTCGCTGAGGCTACAATAGTACTTCAACAAATTCAATCTAAAATTCTGACCTAATGAAAATAAACTGAAAACTAAGTCGAAAACCGTGTTTTCCGCCTGGATGCAGATTACAGGTGCAATTCGTCTCGGCATGTCCTCATTAAGATTCGAATCAATTAGAGCATCACTGAGCTGCTACAAATTTTCAGGAGTTGGTATGTAAGATCAAATTTTCCTTCCAAGAGTATCCAATCATGCCCAATTGGATTCAAATCTGTGCTTAGAGCAAGCCAGTTGAATTCGTGGGTGTCAACCTCTGCTAAATACTCTCTGGCAATCCTAGAGACACATGCGGTTGATGCGGTCGAGCATTAGCACGAAATCGTCTCCAATAAACGGTGCATACCGAACAACATATTGCTCTAAAACTTCTCTTGTTTTATAGTCCGGTCTATTTAGACATTCGAAGTTTCATAAAGTCCAACAAGCTGAATTTCTGTGAAGTTGTTCAAACATAATTATAAACAATGTCTAAAAGTTCCCCATCATTTCCCTGTGAAGAAAAAAATTAATTAAAGGTCAAAGGTCAAAAAAATGAGTTTTTCGCGATTTTCAGCAAAACGGTAAGTTTTATCATAAAAGTACCTCAGAGAAAAATTGTAGATCATATAATTATCTATAAAAAATGTATCAATCCTTTTTTTCTTACGAGCCACCGTTTCTGAGAATAACGATTCAAAAAGTAATAAAAGTCGTTTTCGTCATAATATGCACACGTTTCCACGCCACCTATGAGGTAGTATACTTAGCGCGTAGTTATTACTTTTTGAATCGTTATATCTCAGAAACGTGGCGCGTAAGAAAAAAAGTATTGATACATTCTTTATAGATAATTTTATGATCTACAATTTTTGTCTGAGGTACTTTCATGAGCCTATAAATTGAAGATTGTATTCATTTCGATGATTACTATTTTCAATTTATCTATGTTTCATAAAACTTACCGTTTGCTGAAAATCGCGAAAAACTCATTTTTTTGACCTTTGACCTTGAATTGAATTTTTTTCCTTACAGGGAATGATGGGGAACTTTTAGACATTGTTTATAATTATGTTTTGAACAACTTCACTGAAATTCAGTTTGTTGGGATTTTATGTAACTTCACTCTCATTTTTTGTTCTAAATATAGACCGGACTATTATGTTCTCACTCAATTTTCAGTTTATTTTCATAACGTTTGGATTTAAGGTTAAATCTGTGATAGTTCTTTCATAGCTATTGCGAAATGGTGAAGTTTTATATGCTCCAAAAACCTAGTATCTTTGACAAAAATTGTTCTATTGTTATAAATGAAACATTAATTTTTAAGAGAAGATGTGTCTTGATGATGAAATAAGAAATCACACGGTGGAACAACTGAAACACACCAGGGTTGGTTCTAAACTTGGGGTAAAAAAACACATTTTGTTTCACCCTGTATAAAACGACGAACTCCGAGTTTTCTTGAAATTCAAAACTGGTGATGAATTACGAATGAACATATACCCACAACTGAAAAGAAATTAAATCGAATCAGACTTGAAATGGCATATTTATAAATTAACATACTTCATCGATTTTTTGAGTGGATCGATTATTTTGCCGGTAAGTGTAGTTCTCGACAGACCCTTGCTACTGATTAATCATTTGCAACCACGGAAGATTCTTCATCTTCAATATGAATTCCATGAAATTACCAGATACAGGATAACACAACATGTTTTTGTGTTCAACCTTTTAGTTTATCTCCTTAAATTGCCCAAGAATGAGTAAATAACTTCTAGGAATAACTGCAATTTATGATAATGATACATTAAGTAAATCTCCACCGTAGAACTGGATCATCAGATACTAAATCTTAATTGTCACTAATATAACAATTTGGGCTCTGCGGTATTCAATTCTTGGAGAATATTCATCAAATAAATGGCTTCCTTGGTGGCCACTGTCAGGGCTATAAATTCGAGGTCTGTACTTAACTAAGACGGTCCTTTGTTTGCAGGATATCAGGATAACTGCTGTACCTGCCATCTTCAAGATATACCCGCTGTTATATCGCCCACGTTAATATGAGCTCTGAAGTATGGTGAATAGTGATTAAAGAGGATCTCAAAGGCATGACCATTAGATGCTTCATCAGTTTATACTCACCGTCTTATTGAACATCTCAAGATGTACTTCAACAACTATGATAAAGTGAAGTATCAAAGGATAGAAAAAAGCCCTAAAGTGCAGTCGGAAGGGTTTGTGCTCTTGTTTGTATTGGAAAAACACAATTGGCTGACTTTTATTCATTTGTGATTTCAAATTTCCTTTTCAATTCTTTAACCTTCTCCTAAAAACTTCCGAGTAGAACAATTTTAAGGTTTGAGATTTTTTCAGAGAAGTTGAATTCATAAATGAATTGATTGTAAAGGGAATAATGACAAATTATCTTGTGTGTTAATTTGGGAAGATCTGGTCATCCGGAATTTGAAAAGAATACCTGATATCAATATTCCTTCTTCTAGTGAGTGAAATAAGTCTTGTTTTCGAGAGATCGACAGTTAGCCCCTCTCCTTTTTCTTACTTTTCGATGATAAGTACAGAGGGCCATTTGCATACGACTGCTCAGTCAGCAATGATACATTACAAGGTTGTCCCTTCAAATCTTGGGTCATTTGTCGAGATACGACAGTTAAACTTATTTCTATCGAAGTAAAAACCCACTATTTGTTAAGCCCTTCCTCTCAACTTTACCTGTCGAACTCCTGTTTCCTTTTCTCAGCAAGTCATTCTCTTGTTTCATCTTCAAACACTTTCAACACATCATATGGAAAACATCGGGCAATCATCAGCTTTAAGAGTTCTGAAAATCCATACGTCAACATCGAATCATGTCCGTCTCGTTCGAGCAAACATCAATGAAAACTTCGAGAAAAAGTGTCAATCTTTCAGTCCGAAGGACGGATCACGTGTAACTCTTTCTCCCTAGCGAAAGGGAGCTTTGGGGGATCGATCATCCCCGGATGTACGTTCAGCTGGCCGCAAGTAAACCTGAGGCATTTACCGCTGATCTTAACCTAAAATTACCTAACCCGACCTCACCTAACCTGATAGTTAAATGTGTTTCTTTCAACTGACCATAAATAAAAACCACTGTCCATTCTGTTCGTCCTTTCAACTTGGCCTGTCTATCTCTTGTCTTTCTTCTCTGATGCAAGTAATTCTCTTATTTCATCTCCAAACACATCATATGGAAAACACCGTCCACCCATCCCCTGTAAGAGCTCTGAAAATCCATACGTCAACATTGAATCATGTCAGTCTCGTTCGAGCAAACAACAATGAAAACTTCCAGAAAAAGTGTCAATCTTTCAGTCTGAAAGGGCGGATCACGTGTAACTCTTTCTTCTTAGCGAAAAGGAGCTTTGGGGGATCGATCATCCCCTCCTTCCAAGGGCCGTAAATGTACGAGAGGACGGTTACCGTTCAGCTGGTCCTAAGTAAACCTGAAGCATTTAATGCTGATCTTAACCTAAACTGACCTTACTTAACCTTACCTAACCCACCTCACCTAACCTGATAGCTAAATGTGTTTCTACCAACTGACCACAGATAAAAACCACTATTCATTCTGTTCGCCCTTTCAACTTTGCCTGTCTATCTCCTGTTTTTTTTCTTACCAAGTCATTCTCTTACTTCATCCCCAAACACATATGGAAAATATCGTCCATCATCCCCTGTAAGAGCTCTGAAAATCCATACGTCAACATCGAATCATGTCCGTCTCGTTCGAGCAAACATCAATAAAAACTTCCAGAAAAAGTGTCAATCTTTCAGTCTGAAGGCGGATCACGTGTAACTTTTCTCCCTAGCGAAAAGGAGCTTTGGGGGATCGATCATCCCCTCCTTCCAAGGGCCGTAAATGTACGAGAGGATGGTTGCCGTTCAGCTGGCCGCAAGTAAACCTGAGGCATTTAGTGCTGATCCTAACCCAAACTTTCCTAATCTGAACTTATCTAAACTTACCTAACCTAATCTCACTTAACCTGATAGTTGAATGTGTTTCTACCAACTGACCATAGATAAAAACCACTGTTCGTTCTGTTCGCCCTTTCAATTTTACCTGTCTATTTCCTGTTTTTCTTTTCCAAGCGAGTCATTCTCTCATTTCATCTTCAAACACATCATATGGAAAACACCGTCCATCCATCCCTCTAAGAGCTCTGAAAATCCATACGTCAACATCGAATCATGTCCGTTTCGTTCGAGCAAACATCAATGAAAACTTCCAGAAAAAGTGTCAATCTTTCAGTCTGAAAGGACGGATCACGTGTAACTCTTTCTCCCTAGCGAAAAGGAGCTTTGGGGGATCGATCATCCCCTCCTTCCAAGGACCGTAAATGTACGAGAGAACGGTTGCCGTTCAGCTGGCCGCAAGTAAACTTGAGTCATTTAACGCTGATCCTAACCTTATCTTTCCTAACACGACCTTACTTAACCTTACCTAACCCAAACTCACCTAACTTGATAGTTGGATGTGTTTCAACCTACTTATCATAGATAAAAACCACTGCTCATTTGTTCGCCCTTTCAACTTTGCCTGTCTATCTCCTTTTTTTTCTTTTCTTATCAAGTCATTCTCTGATCTCATCTCTAAACACATCATATGGAAAATACCGTCCATCCATCTCCTCTAAGAGCTCGAAAAATCCATACGTCAACATTGAATCATGTCCGTCTCGTTCGAGCAAACATCAATGAAAACTTCCAGAAAAAGTGTCAATCTTTCAGTCCGAAAGGACGGATCACGTGTAACTCTTTCTCCCTAGCGAAAAGGAGCTTTGGGGGATCGATCATCCCCTCCTTCCAAGGACCGTAAATGTACGAGAGAAAGGTTGCCGTTCAGCTGGCCGCAAGTAAACCTGACGCATTTAACGCGGATCTTCTGGAAACCCCAAATATGTCCATCAGTCCGTGCTGGCCGACGTAAGGTATGACCCTCGTTCCCTTGAGGGAAATACGTTGCTCACGCAAATGGCAACGGAATTGCTTATGGCTGATATATCTCCATTTTGTTCAGTTCGAACAACCGGACAAGCGGTTGCAATTTATAATCACGATGAAGGGATTTCTGGATATTCGTGCTGGATGTGGATGTCTGGAAAATCACTCGAAATATACGCAGATCTGTGTAGGTATACAGGATGTTGTAGAGCTTTTTGGTGGATCGGGAACAGGTATAATGTTGATCTCGGCGATCACTTAACTTAAATTATCTAGTACTACGAAGAACTGTTTGAAGACGGCTATGTATTTACGTACAGTCTGTATTTGCATTGCCTCTGATAGTTAGATGGCATTGAAGGCATTGAATCTACTAATTACTGCCATTGAGTGTAAATCCAGGACCTTTCGAGAACGCAAGAAATTCAACGCAACTTTGATGAATAGCAACAGACTCGTATTGTCCATTTACTTACTAGGATATCGAGGGATGAGACAGCAGATGATATTGCAAAAACACGAACAATCACTCCCTCCACTTGACCCGTGCAGAAATTTTTGATTGGGAAAAAAGGAGAAGCATTCTCATGGGATTAACACCCCAGGTCAAAGAAGTCGACTATACCTCCTTAAAAAAGTACTTCCATGATAAAGAACTGGTTAACGCTGCTGACAAACTTCTGACTTATCTTTTGAGTTACTACCCATACAAGGTTAATAGGGACACGGCCTTCTAAAGACATGGCCGGGCGCCTCAAGCGGCAACGCCGCAAAATAGGATCTATACCGCTTGCACGAGAGATACGATATTTCGATCGTATTATTTCATTTTCTCATGTTATTTAATGTGTTTTCCGATTAATATTTAAACAAAGGTTGGAACTATGTCCTACTCAATCAATAAATTTAATATTAATGAAAAAATTGAAACTTAATCGAAATGGTTGATGATTTATTTAATCAATTTATGGTCCAGCAAAAACCACGGAGAGATGTCTCTCGCCAAAAAACTTGAAATCTCGAAATGAAGTTAACTCAAATAAAATTCTCTCTGATTATTCCCTACTTCTGTGTGATTATCATTCTTCGTATTCCTCACGTAATTATTGAGAAGTGTTTGGGAAAATAGAATAAAGCGAATTTGGAATGAACTTCGAATTCAAACCACAAGTACAATTTTCTAAGAATTTTCAATTGGTAATAAAAGTCCAATCCAATGCTGTGAATAATCAGTTCATATAAAATTGATTTTTTTTCAAAACACTTCAAAAATCAAGTTTCGTTGTCGATCAAAATCTATTCTGAAATAGAGCACATATGAACGATAATAGAATTTAATGGGTCATTTCTTTCAATTATGGGTATCTCAAAGTAATTTAATTGTTCCATCTGCTTGTGAATGTTTATCGAACTTAATTATAAGTATCGTTGAAATCGAAATGTTTCTCGCAAACTATTGTTGGAATGAAATTTCCCGGTATGGCCCTCATCTATAAAAGCTTAAGCTGTTCATATTTCAGAGAACTAACACAATTGAAATATCCTTCAATTTTTTAGACGAATAATTACTTCTACACGATTAAATACAAAACGTTTTTACCAGGTTTCGAAGCATATGAGTTTCATTTGTAGGTTAGAGACACAAAAAGACGAAAGTCATCCTAAGATAAATTCACTAACACACTAACACCAATACTACAAACACTTTCACTGTTTACAGCACTCGTACAATCACAAAAGGTAACTATAAATTCACCTATTTTTCACATTTACGACCACAATCAACACTAAAAACTTAATTATTTACCACTAGATGTTTACTAGCGCTCACGCTTGCGTCTGTAACACAGCTGTCCATAGAGACTACTTTAGAAGGCTGTGATTGTAACATGCCGGGAGGATATACTTCTCTACACTGTTACCGCTCTTGGCTAGGATCGGGCCCGGAGATTTAGAAGGCCGTGATAGAGACAACTTATAGAACGTGGCTACAAAAAACATTGAGCACATAACATATTCTAATTTTATGCTATTCCTGTAGAGAACTAGATGGAGTTCACTCTATCCTCTGAATGTTAGATGGTACAATCCCTTATGATGCTGGTCAAGATCAAAAAGCTACTTTCAGTTCTGTTCACCATTCAGCATTCAGGGAAATGATGACCTCGCCAATAGAAGATCAATGATGCCCTCATATTGGGTATCAGCCTCACTGACGGTACATGTCGACCATTAAAGAAGAGAGAATCATTCTGACTGGATAAACAGCTCAAAGCAAAGTTCTACTCAATGATTCATCACATGTTTGGTTACAGAAACCATCGAGCACATATTATATGTAATTCCAAAGCAATTTACTAGCGCAAACCAAATTTGACCGACTGGTTGGAATGACACTAACACTTAGACGAGCAAAAAGTCATAGGTAAATGATCAACTTTGAGATGGAAGTTACATACCTAGGAAGAGAAGATAGTTTATAGTTTAAAAAAGGGTTACAGTTCACTGCGACCTCAAGGTATATTGTGTCCCCTTACAGAGCTGTTCTGACTACACACTTCACAGCTCGCCTTCCAGTTCTAGAGATCTGATGAAATCCAATATCGGTGAAGGCTTCAACAAGGCTAGTTCCTCACTTACAAGATGACTAGATTGACTAGATGAATGGGGGTTTCTTCTTCCTCCCCACTGAACCTACACTCGTTAGTGTCCGATAACCCTATCCTCCACAGGTGCTTCCTAAAGCAACAGTATTCTGTAAGAAAGCCAGTGAGGAGGTGTAATTGTTTCTTACCAAGATCCAGATATCTTTTGGATCCTGCTGTTTCATAGTTCCGAGGGAATTAAGTGGATGGATCCATACCTGGGACATTCCATCAGAGTTTTTTCCATCTCAGCTTTCTCCTTCTCCAGAAACTCCTTCTTATAGGTACAGTTACCTATACCACAGAAGGGTTCTGAGCCAATGAGTGACATTCGTGCCACTCTTTAGCAAGTGTATTGTGAGAGAAGATAGTCATTGGACCAATCGGCCGAACGGCCAGCAGAATTATTTTTGAACCCGAATTTCATCAGAGAGTTCTTTCGCATCTCTATTCTCGTCTCAAAATCCTGAACCTACAGACATTCTAAGCGCTTGAAAAAGCTGGCTCTTTGGCAGCTATCCATGTATCGTAATTTGATGAGTGCTGATGAGTCAGGCCATGTTGCATCGAACTGAAAATGAGAAAAAATGAGTTAATGTAGGTTCAAACGTTCATATATCATTGGTAGAACTGCCCAGTAGTGGTACCGTCGATGATATCAACTCATAATACACCACACGCAGATGATTTCACCAAATGCACAGAATGTTTTTTTCGTCAAGAGATTTTGGCTTGACACTTGATTAGGAGGCATGACCTGGGTGTCCGTACATTACCAGAAGACAGTGGCGCAGCCAGGATTTTGTTTTGGGGGGGGCTGAACTGAACAATTTTTGATGATACAACAAATAACGAAAGTTGCAAAAAAGTGAAGAAGAAAGGAATAACGAAGAAATTAATCTTGGGGGGGGGGCTGCAGCCCCAAAGCCCCCCCCCTAGCTGCGCCAGTGCCAGAAGATGGATAATCATCCTTAACCAGTCTGATGTAAAAACAACTTAATGAACAACTTTTTCGTGGCTGCTGGAATTGTTATCTAAAAGTTTTTGGCTTCAGTATGTACTTGCAGAAACCTAGTCCCAAACCTTTCGGATTCCATTCCTTCGAAACTTCGAAACTTTGAAAATGGAAGATCCTAAAAATATCTAGATGTTAGTCAGAAATAATTAATACACCTCCTCACTGGCTTTCTTAAAGGACACTGTCGCCTCAGGAAGCACCTGTTTAGGATGGGATCATCGGACACTGACGAGTGTAGGTTCTGTGGGTAGGAGGAAGAAACCCTCATTCGCCTAGTCACGGGATGCTTTGGAATTGTGAGCCTAAGGAGAGAATGCCTTGGGCGAGAAACTTGTAAGAATTAGGAACTAGCTTCGTTGAAGCCTTCACAAATATTGGATTTCTTCAGATCTCTGTAACTGGAAGGCGAGCTGTGAAGACTGTGGTCAGAACAGCTATGTAAGGGGGTACAATAGACCTATAGGTCGCAGTGAACTGTAAACCCCTTTTTTAAAACTATAACTTTAACTAACCTAACCTTTCGGATCATTCAAGTTGCATCTAAACCATAGATCTATACTATGGATGCAGAATCACGTGACCTAACAGAAGATCGACGACTTGGATACATAAGAGAGAGAAAGACATATGCGATCTTACGGAAAAGAAAAGAGATGAAGCAAGTTTGTGGGCAACTTGTCAAAATCATATGGAAGATGTAAACAAATATTTATGTGACTACAGACATTGCTGTGCCCACAAGGAGTTGATGCGTTGAATATAATTCAACTGACATTGCCCATAGAACCAGTATGACATTGCCCACAATAGCTCCATCACATTCAACCAAGTGACCTCTCTTTCTCATGCGGTGTCCATTCTTATTAGGTCTATGATCTAAACCAAGAAAATGGTTGGTAGAACGATTCAAAGTGAATTTTCAGTTTTTCTCAAGTATAAGTGATCTTCATCTGAAACTTCATCATTGCAATCTGGTGGCTTTCCAGGTCGTTCTCCACGGTTTTGCTCGAAATTATAATTTTTATATGTGAAACAAAGTTCATTCAGCTAGACCATGTTACCATAAACATCAACTTAAATCATGACTTCAGCTTCTCATACTTCAGTAATCAATTTCAACCCCTTACATAATTCGGTAATACCTAAGTTGACATTCTCAGGACACCTATATAGACTTATAGAAACAACCTACTTATATTCCTATGAAGAACGGGTGTGCATCCAATTAAAAATCGGTTTTGAATTATCTGGCTAATACTCTATAAGAGTGCGAAAGAATTTTTTCTTGACAAACGATACTTTCCGAGAAAAAAAATTCAGATATCGAAAATGTTTTTCCATGATTTTCCTATGGAGAACGGGGTGTGCATCCAATAAAAGAAGAATTTTGAATTATTTGGATAATACTCTATAAGAGTACGAAAGAATTTTTTCTTGACAAACGATACTTTCCGAGAAAAAAAATTCAGATATCGAAAATGTTTTTCCATGATTTTCCTATGAAGAACGGGGTGTGCATCCAATTAAAAATCGGTTTTGAATTATTTGGCTAATACTCTATAAGAGTGCGAGAGAATTTTTTCTTGACAAACGATACTTTCCGAGAAAAAAATTCAGATATCGAAAATGTTTTTCCATGATTTTCCTATGAAGAACGGGGTGTGCATCCAATTAAAAATCGGTTTTGAATTATTTGGCTAATACTCTATAAGAGTGCGAGAGAATTTTTTCTTGACAAACGATACTTTCCGAGAAAAAAATTCAGATATCGAAAATGTTTTTCCATGATTTTCCTATGAAGAACGGGGTGTGCATCCAATTAAAAATCGGTTTTGAATTATTTGGCTAATACTCTATAAGAGTGCGAGAGAATTTTTTCGTGACAAACGATACTTTCCGAGAAAAAAATTCAGATATCGAAAATGTTTTTCCATGATTTCCCTATGAAGAACGGGGTGTGCATCCAATTAAAAATCGGTTTTGAATTATTTGGCTAATACTCTATAAGAGTGCGAAAGAATTTTTTCTTGACAAACGATACTTTCCGAGAAAAAAAATTCAGATATCGAAAATGTTTTTCCGTGATTTCCCTATGAAGAACGGGGTGTGCATCCAATTAAAAATCGGTTTTGAATTATTTGGATAATACTCTACGAGAGTACGAAAGAATTTTTTCTTGACAAACGATACTTTCCGAGAAAAAAATTCAGATATCGAAAATGTTTTTCCATGATTTTCCTATGAAGAACGGGGTGTGCATCCAATTAAAAATCGGTTTTGAATTATTTGGCTAATACTCTATAAGAGTGCGAGAGAAGTTTTTCTTGACAAACGATACTTTCCGAGAAAAAAAATTCAGATATCGAAAATGTTTTTCCATGATTTTCATAATATGAAGAACGGGGTGTGCATCCAATTAAAAATCGGTTTTGAATTATTTGGCTAATACTCTATAAGAGTGCGAAAGAATTTTTTCTTGACAAACGATACTTTCCGAGAAAAAAAATTCAGATATCGAAAATGTTTTTCCATGATTTTCCTATGAAGAACGGGGTGTGCATCCAATTAAAAATCGGTTTTGAATTATTTGGCTAATACTCTATAAGAGTGCGAAAGAATTTTTCTTGACAAACGATACTTTCCGAGAAAAAAAATTCAGATATCGAAAATGTTTTTCCATGATTTTCCTATGAAGAACGGGGTGTGCATCCAATAAGAGAAGAATTTTGAATTATTCGGATAATACTCTATAAGAGTACGAAAGAATTTTTTCTTGACAAACGATACTTTCCGAGAAAAAAAATTCAGATATCGAAAATGTTTTTCCATGATTTTCCTATGAAGAACGGGGTGTGCATCCAATTAAAAATCGGTTTTGAATTATTTGGATAATACTCTATAAGAGTACGAAAGAATTTTTTCTTGGCAAACGATACTTTTCGAGGAAAAAATTCAGATATCGAAAATGTTTTTCGATATCCAACTAATTCGAAACCGTTTTTTAATTGGATGCACATCCTGTTCTTTATAGGAAAATCATAAAAAAACATTTTCGATATCGAAATTTTTTTGGTCGAAAAGTATCATTTGTGGAGCAGAAATTCGTTTCCATTTCGTCTTCTCAAGAATTCAGCTACTCCAATTTGTATCGATGTACAACACACCGAAAAAAACAACATAAGTAATTTTGTAATGTGAGTTTTGTTTCTTAATAAGTCTAATTAGTATTGCAACACGTTCATAATAATTGTTTATACAGCCTACGATCACTATGTAACTCCTGGCTGACAAATATTATGTAGAATGTACATATAAAAGGAATTTACATCAATCCGGCAACACTGTACACTTACTTCCCTATAGTTCGTACGCGACAGTCCCCACGTCATAAAGTGTGGATGAGAATGTGTGGGTAACTTCACGCTAATTGTTTACTTTGGAATAATGAACCGATAGCGAAGTCAGATATCAAAACCACAATAATTCATTCATACTCCTACTAGAATGATCTTCTAAACTCACTAAACAAAAGATCTTCCGACCATCGTTACGTATATCTAACTATTACGCAGGCTGCTAATAAAAAACCTTGTCCAACATATGAACAAGATTCTCAAGCAACTGCGTATTCTCCTATTCATAAATTCTCCCACTGATTACTCAATTCAATTCCACTACAGCTAAGATCTCTAAAAGTAAAAGTACATTCAGCCATCTTAACTACAGCAAAAGAGCCAGAGAACTCCCTGGATTGAAAACTCCGTGAACACTTTCTCTCCAGAATCGACATCCAGCTCTGTGACCACCCCCAACGATTCAGGCGTTTGTTTCAGTGCTCAATGTTCAGTGCTCTCGCGATTCTCACTAGGAGCTGACGTTGTAAGGTGTTTTAACCGGTTCCAACTCGTTTTTCTCAGTGCTTTTGCATGATTATTCGTTTTTCGGGAAATGAGAAAATGATGACTTGGTTTTGAATGGTGCAAGTGTGACAATTTGGTGAAGGAAAGGCCCTTGCTCTAGGAATAGTCGGTGAGTTAGTCTTACATTGGTACAGCTTAATCTTTCATAACTGGAAAATGTTTTGCACTTCACAAGAAGGGGATTTGAAATATTTTTCTGTGGAAGATTTACCTGTTTATTAATATTTTGATATTATTTTTGGCAGTCAGTGTAGTTTGTGAACGACTTAACTGACTGAAAGGTGATATACCTTTTGACAGCATAATAATAACTTATGATAAACCCGAGGATTAAATAGTCCTTGGGCCAGCGCCTGTTTTTTATGATGATAACTAACAATCTGAATATTTGTGAGTAGCTTCATTTTGACGAGACTTTTTCCTCTACGAAAATTCAGGATAGTGAGGGCTAATACAGTATGGAGGCGTCAAAAGTGTTGAATGGGTGAATATTCAAATTTTATTACAAATTGAAAACAATAATTGTCCTACAAAAATGATGATTCTATCAGTGTCCCTCACTCCCAACATATAACAACAACTAGGTCTAAAAAAATTATTACTAACCGGCTGATTTTTTCACAGTTGCTCAGCAAATATTTCCTTTATGAACTGGTCACATTGTCCTACAAATTGAGTGGTACGTTTTTTCAGTCCTACGCTCGGAAATTGTCAATTGTAAGTAATCATCTCGGTAATCATTTATGATTGTGGGTTCTGTGACACAATTTCTGAGGTAGAACTGGAAAAACGTACCACTCAATTTGTAGGACAACAGTGAAAAAATCAGCCAGTTTGTTATAATTTTTTAGACCTAGTTGTTGATATATGTTGGGAGTGGGGGACACTCTGATAGGATCATCTTTTTCGTAGGACAATAATTATTGTTTTCAATTTGTGATAAAATTGTTTCAAGATTTAATTTATGAAGTAGCTGTTAGTAATTAAATTTGAACATTTATCCATTTATTACTTTTGACGCCTCCACACTGTATTAGACCTCACTATCGAGAATTTTCGTAGATGACAAAGTTGGGCGTCTCGTCAAATTGAAGCTACTCACGAATATTCAGATTTTTAGTAATCATTATGAAAAACAGGCGCTGGCTCATGGACTATAACCTCCTTCAATCAAATTCGTTCAGATTGACGACTTGAGGAGTGAAACGGTTGAAAACAAATTGGCAAATTAAGAGACAGATTCTGACAGAGAGCCTGTGTTAACCTGCGAGACCAACATTGTTGAATTAACCTTTGATGGAATTACTGAGGCGTGAAGATGCTTCAATTTGAATGCTCACTGAGTCCTTACTCGAATGGAAATCTCAACCATGCAATTTGTTTTCTGTTGGTTTATTCAGCTGGTTAGATTTGAGGCAAGAAGTGGTGTGATGGTGTTTGAAAAATATATGTTCTGGAAAATATTTGTGAGATGGAGATGACCAAACTCTTTTTCTTATCGATAGAAAGTTATTTGAATACCTGGAGGGTTTTCGAAGACGAGAGTGTTTCTTTATCAAGATTGAATATTTTGTGGTGCGAAGGTGATGTCAGTATTGTTGATTTTGGTTAAAGTCGATGGTTTATGTCAAAAATGAATTGAAAATTGTAGCGAAATGATGAAATTTCAATAATATAGGCGATCGAAGTTTTATGAAACCCGGTTTTAGTTTTTGTTCTGTTTTTACATAATTATAATCACCTTCTGATTTTCCCGATGTATATGTTGAGGTGGAGGGGTGGTTACATTTTATTCTTCTGATGTGATTGAAAGATATATTTTCAAACAATAGGAAAAAAGGAAAACAATGTGTTTCAATAAATTAAAAACCTTTTAAATTTCTTCAACTCATTTTCCAATATATCTGATATTATTCAACTTATACAGGAAGTGAGTAAGATTTCTTTCTCTGTGCTCCTGTATCATCGGAACAAATGTGTGCTACCCTGTTTCCATTTTCCTCCGCTTGTACTTAAAAAAACACTTTCTTTAGGATTTGATAATATCGAAAATGCCAAAAGAATATATTTGGTAAAGGTGATTGTGATTAGGAATGAAGATTTTCCGTCGACCTCAAAATAGGAGGTGATTTTAATGTGTACGAAATTGAACATTAATTAATAATTAATTGTAATGCTGAACTTATGCTATTTTAATGTGCAATCTTCATGGCAACTGTAAACGAAGTATTCAGAAGCAATACGAGAAATGTCAAAACTCTACTGGAACATAGAAATTTCATTATGTCGAATGTATGTCTTGTCCGAATTGAGAATGCATTTCGATCAAGAATTTATAGACAATTCATATTGAGGTCGTCGAAAAAATTCTGTAATCAACTCGGTTAGTAATCTAACGACTAATGGTCTCGAACTATTACAGAACCTTTGTTAACCATTAATCGCTGTTTTTAATAACCTAGTTGATTGAATAACTATTTCCGTCTATTTCAAAATAAAAGGTGATTTAAATGTGTACGAAATTGACCCATTCTAACGATCAATTTATTTCAATGTGCAATCCTCATACCTAGTTGATTAAATACTACTATTGCCTAATTTCTACTATTTTTTTGTGCAATTGCCAATGGCAAAAAAAATAACGTATTCAGAAGCAATACGAGTAATGTTACATAACGTTACGAAAACATGAATTTATATACAGGGTGTTTCATCATAAACTGGACAAACATATATTTTCGTGTAGAGGATATCGGGAGAATCATTTTTGCCTTATACAATATATCCCGTTTTCGAAGCATAAGCGAGATACAGGGTGTCAAACGTCATTTTGAGCAAGATTCTTATGAGTGTGGTCAGTTATGTATAACACTTGGTGTAATGGTTTTTGGTCAAATCTCAGTATTTTTGGGTCCTCTATTCAGAAAAGTTGACGAAATCCGAAAAAAATTTACAAAATGGCGGAAGACCTGCAATGTTCCAATTTTTTTTTGCGGTTGTCAAATTGACTTTTGTTTTCTGAATGAACACAATTTTCTAAGACATTCTGTGAAAATTTTTTTCAAAAATCGAACACAATTTTTTTACATGTCTACAGCGATGAAAAAATTTCACTCGAAACGGATGAAATTTTGTACAATTGTACTTCTTGAATTATCAATCACGAATATGAAAACAGAATCGTAAAATATCGAACTGTTTCGTTACTACAGTCATTCAAATGTTTCGTTCGGACCTCTGAAATATTGAAAATAAAATTGTTTTGGGTTCTAGAATCAAAATAATTAAATTATTGGTATGTCTTAACATTTTAGATGAATTTAAACGAAAAAAATCAGGGAAACTTAGTTGGGACTCGAAACGACGTAGGTATTAAATGGGGAAATTGCACTGTTCTAAGGATATTAATATTCGTTGCCAGGCAACGGTAGTTCGTAGTTCATAGAGTTGACTACTGGCTAAATTATATTCACTGAAATTAAAATACCAGTCCAGCTCTATGAACTACGAACTACTGTTGCCTGGCAACGAATATTAATATCCTTAGAACAGTGCCATTTTCCTATTTAATACCTACGTCGTTTCGAGTCCCAACTAAGTTTCACTGTTTTTTTTCTTATAAATTCATCTAGAATGTTTAAACATGCCAATAATTTAATTATTTTGATTCTAGAACCCAAAACAATTTTATTTTCAATATTTCAGAGGCCTGAACGAAACATTTGAATGACTGTAATAACGAAACCGTTCGATATTTCACAATTCTGTTTTCATATTCGTGATTGATAATTCAAGAAGTACAATTGTACAAAATTTCATATATTTCGAGTGAAATTTTTTCATCGCTGTAGACATGTAAAAAAAAATTTGTGTTCGATTTTTGAAAAAAATTTTTCACAGAAATTCTAGGAAAATTCATGGACCTATAATACTAACTGGACGTCGAACTTCCTAACTGTCACGTAGAAAAAAGTGAGGCAAATCGCCGCCATTTGCAGTTTGGAGTGAACCACAAATATTTTGATGTTTTATGCCATATGTGCTCGAATTTTGATTGAAACATAGACGTTCCTTTGAAAGAAATGATGAAAAACGAACTCTGTATATTAGTGTTCTGTGAACACTGACATTTCGGTCTATATCAAATAATAATTTTTTTCGATTCGTGTGATTAGTTATTAAAATAATGTACCATTATGATGATTATACACAATAGATTCCTCAAAAACGGTATAACCTCTCTAATTATAATATTTCAGTTCGTTGAAAATTGGCAACTCTCAAATTAGTCAATTTCACTCCAAACTGCAAATGGCCGCCGTTTGCCTCAAAATTTTTGACATGTTCGCTATCTAGTTAGTATTATAAATCTATGGGAAAATTATGTTCATTCAGAAAATAAAAGTCAATTTGACAACCGAAAAAAAAAATTTGGAACATTGCAGGTCTTCCGCCATTTTGTAAATTTTTTTTCGGAGTTCGTCAACTTTTCTGAATAGAGGACCCAAAAATATTGAGATTTGACCAAAACCATTACACCAAGTGTTATACATAACTGACCACTTCTTATTCTTCTTCTCTGTGCGGTGCCTTACCGGCCGAACTGAGGCCTAGTGGCCCATTGTTCACCCGCATCGTTCCATAGAGACTCAGCTCCTCAGACTCGAAGACAGAAACGTTGCGAGCCTGCCAGGAGTGGTCCCTCTCACCATAGGAATAGAAGGTGTTGGATTTCCTAGGTGTGTTGACCTTAACTCAGTAAGGTTTCCACAGTTGAACAAAATATGCTCAACCGTTTCATCAGTACTCCTGCACCACCGGCATAGGGAGCAGCTCGTCAATCCCATTCTCTTCAAATGCTTGTTAAACAGGTGACCAGTCAATACACCAGTCACCAGACTGAGTTGTTTCCTCTCCAGCAGCAGAAGCATACTGACCTCAGATCGCGAGGACGGTCTTTCAATGAGAATCCTCGACCACCTCAGGCCCACCCCTGCGCTCCATTCCGAGGAAAATTCCCTGTTCAGCCAGTTCCTGAAGAAACTTCTGACAGATGTGCGACAGATTGGCAGCGAAGGCTCCGGACCAACAAATGCTAATCCGGCTCCCCGCCTAGCCAGTTCATCTGCCTTGACGTTACTAGGTATATCCGCATGAGCCGGACACCAGATCACTTTCAAAAAGTTATCAGAGCCCAGCCCACGCAGAGCTTTCCTGCATTCTTCTACCAAAAGAGAATCAACCCTAACATCAGATAGAGATTTCAGAGTTCCCTGGCTGTCGCAACATATATAAATGTGCTGGCCAGAGTATCCCCTGAGAATGTTTTCCAATGCGCATGCAAGAACCGCAAATAGCTCAGCCTGCACAATGGAACAGTCCTTCCCCAGAGGGATAGCCTGATTGAAGTGAGGACCCACGATTCCGGCCCCAGACCTGTTGCTGTGACAGAGCCATCAGTGAACCAGGTGGGACCTTCTGGACTAAGAAGCCTGTTTGATGAAGACCATAGGTCTCTGTCGGGAACAATTACCCTGTAGGGTTCGTCGAAGTAGAACCTAGTGCCCGCGCGGTCACCTCTCTGGAGAAGGGGAGCGTGAGCATCCTTAACCATTTTGAGAGCCCTCGCGTGCCCAGTGAAGAGTCCTCCATCGCGCCATTGTCCCCGTTCCCAGATTCCTAGAACTGTCTTCAGAGCCACCTCCTTCACAACTAGGTGCAAAGGAGGGAGACCCAGCAGACATTCCATCGCTGCTGTGCTGACCACACTCATAAGAATCTTGCTCAAAAATGACGTTTGACACCCTGTATCTCGCTTATGCTTCGAAAACGGGATATTTGTATGAGGCAAAAATGATTCTCCCGATGTCCTCTACACGAAAATATATGTTTGTCCAGTTTATGATGAAACACCCTGTATGTCAAATGTATGTCCTGTGAAAGCTAGTCTATAAATCGCTAGGATAATAAACTTGATTACAAGATTTTTCCGTCGCCCCCATTATGAATTGAGTATATGATTGAAAAATATTTTCATTAGTACAAAAGATACATTTGGTATAATACGAGTATAAATTCCTATGTTTACTAGTTTTATCAATATTTTCTGTTTGGTTGCCCATGTCGATACATTAAAATACAAGTCATGCATTAAAACGAGTCATTATCGATCAATTTCATGAACGTTAAACTGAGCTTTATTCTGAGGTCGACGGAAAAAATCAATAAATATCAAAGTTGTTCTTCAGTGCTAGTCTCGTCAAAATATTGAATAAATAAAACACATCCTAATGATATTTTTCATTTTATCCGAGGCCGAAATATAAGACATATATTTTTGAAATGGTAAAAAAACGGATTCTTTTTGATTAAAATAATTAATTGTTTCCACGACAAAAAAAAGTTGTGAAATTATCACGTTTTCGAAATGGGAAATACACTATAATATGTTTCTAAGTCCTCTTCAATGTTTGATATTACTCAGAGACATACCTTTTACTCAGTTTGTACATAGAGTTAATAAGTAGTTCACATTCCAGCAATGCATATTTATATTCAACCCGCATACAGCAAACCTCCGAGTAGAACGCTGAACGAGTACCTACTAAACGGAAAAATCCTGGTGGAAAATCTCTCTTATATCCACATGTCACCTGAGGAGACCTTCAACTTCAGCTCACTCTTATCCCAGACATTTTTCTTGACGAAATTTAATCTCGAATTTCTCATCTATTTACTGCATCTCAAGGAATATAATGCGAACGTGACAAAAAACCGGATATGCTTGTGTGCAGTCGTGAAGCAGAAGAATTCCAATTTTATCATCCATTTTCCTATGAAAGATCGTATTTGGATTGCTCCCTTATACAGGGTGAGTCTTTGACTTGTACATATATTTTAACCGTAGATTCCTGAGGTCAAAAGAAACACTTTTTTCCTCTACCATTTTTTCCGATTCGGCCTGGTTAAAATGATACAGGCTGTTGAAAATCCATAAAAGCATAAATTTTCAGTAATATCTCGCAAACGATTTCTTCAAATGAAATGATTTTTGGATCACAGTTTTTTCCTGAATATGATTGATCTTTCCCGAATACAAATTCCGAGTAATCCGATGTTGAAAGAAAAAAAAACTTAGAAATTCGAAAAATTGGGTACTTTGGCTGAATGCAATTCTGTCGAAAATATTCACAGAATTCAATTTTCCCTACGTTGTCACGTTGACAAATTTCAAGAATAATTCGAGAATTTGTTATCTGGAATGATAAATGGTAAGAGAACTAGTGAATGTTAATGGAACTTAATTATATCGTTGGAATCGAAATGTTTTTCACAATCAAAACTTTGTTGGAATGAAATTTCGCAGTATGGCCCTCATTTATAAAAGCTTACGCTGTTCATGTTTCGGCAAACTGAAACAATTGAAATATCCTTAAGTTTTTTAGACGGATATTACTTCTACCACGATTCAATATAAACGTTCCTACCGCAACGCACCTACAAAAGACGAAAGTAGTTATTCCAAGGAAAATTCATTACACCAATATCACAAACACTTTCACTGTTCACAGCACTCAAACAATCACAACAGTTAATTATAATTCACTTATTTTCACATTTACGACCACAATCGACACCAAAAACATTAATTTACCACTAGATGTTTACTAGCGCTCACGATTGCGCCTGCCTGTAAACACAACTGTACATAGGGACTACTTTAGAAGGCTGTGCTTGTAATATGTCGGGACTCTACAGCGTTGCCGCTCTTGGCTATGACCGTGCCCGTAGGTTTAGAAGGCCGTGTTAGTAGGCAGCTCGCACTTTTTATATTTATGTTATGTGGTTTAGACTGTTCAAGTGAATTATGTCATTTATTCAAATTTTATGGTTGAGTTGTTGTTTTGATTTCGGAAATTCTTGCACGGAAGATTTCAAGAGATATTGGAAATGAATGCTATAGATGAAATAGGTGGTTTAAAAGTTGATCCGATATAATCAAAAATGAAGTATACATCAAGAAGATCTCTTTCATTTTATCACCAGCAAAATTTTGGATGAATCAATAATTGCATTAGAAATACAACTGTTATTGAAAAAGTGAGTTTATATTTCTCCATCTAATACAGCAGCTTATTTGAAAATTTCGAATGGTATATCTACTCGTTTCTTTGATACAATAGCTTATTTCAAAGGTTTGAATGCTAGATCTCGTACTTGCAAAATTCAGTGGTTAGTTTACCAGTGGCGGCATAGCTCATTCTGAAAATAAAAAAGGGCTATATCTTCTTATTTAGGCCGAATCGGAAAAAATGGTAGAGGAAAAAAGTGTTTCTTTTGGCCCCAGGAATATTCGGTTAAAATATATGTACAAGTCAAAGACTCACCCTGTATATAACTTTACGGTGGTGATAATTTGTTTTAAAACGACGTGATATTTGCGAGTTTGTTCTGGGTGTTCTTGTTCTGCCATAATATCCTATACGAAAACGCTAAATCCGCAAAAAAATTCGTTATAAAAAAATTTCGTTGTACAGAAAATTTGTTTCATAGTCGGCAATGTCGCGGTCGAGTTCTCTGATTAATTTAAGTTTATCATTCAAACTTAAGCACTTTTAGACATTTTCGCACAACTTTTCACACTAGCGTAATGGTTAGATTGAAACCAAACCGCCAGGGGTGTATTTAAAACTGTTTCAGAAGGATCTCTCTGCTCGTAGTAATGATTTGGTTTAAGGTCGGGATTTATTTCTTCCGGAAAAATTTCGGAAAAAACTCACCCTTATACCTCCTACCAATACCCATTCAAATAGTGATGTTCTTTGAATATTTCGTTATAGAGAGAATTTACTCCGTTTTAGAGGATGTTTTTGACATAGAATTTGGATTCAAGGTGCAATGTCTTACAGGAAATTCGTTATACAGAGAATTTCGTTATACAGACGTTCGTTATAAGGAAGTTATAAGAAGAAGAATAAGAGGTCGAAAAAAATAAAAGTTCTGTTTCGTACGTGATAATGTTCTATGACGTTTATTAGTAGTTGATAGGTCTAAAATATATTCACCGAGCGCGTAATGATTGCTATCATTCACAAAGTGAATAACCGAAAGAATAATAGCCATTATACTATAGAGCAGAATAATACTTGGCGTTATATATCCCTTCTATTACAAGTGTGGAAAATAAAATTGACAAAATAATATTACTAATAAGTAATATTATTATGCTGAACTTGTCATTGTACATTTTGTAATAAAAAATGATAATATTTAAAGTAGATTTGACCCTTGATAGAGAAGTTATTCCCACCCAATTTTCTTGTTAGTTAGAGAACTCTGAAACTCTTAAAAAATATCAGTTTTAAACAATATTATTTAATGCTACATCATGAAGCATTTGGCACTCCAGTGAATAATGTCTCATTATTGTTTAGTGAACAATGTCTCATTATTGTCTAGTGATTAATGTGTATTATTATGGCCGAGCAAACAGGTTTATAATAGGTAAATGTGATCATCATACTAGTCAGATGTCGCGTCAAGTTTTTAATCCAGTCGAATTGTGCTTTTAGCAGAAAAGTTTTGAAGTAGTTTTGATTTCTTTCATTTTTTATGTTTTTTGGGGTGCTGAATCCGAAGTTCAGATTTGCTAATGAAATTTTGAGACGGAGTATGGAAACAAATACAAAAAAACAATAAAAATATATCATTCTTGGTCAGTTTTTTTCGCTTATTACTCGAAAACTATCAACTTTTCGTGAAAAACCGCCACATACAAAATGAAAGTAGGTACATAATTTCATACAAATTGTACTACTACAGTTTGTTCTGCGACAACCTGGCTCAAATTATAGTTAAAAATGAGGTATTTTCATGCATGAACATTCAGTATATCAGTCTGGATTTACAAAAAAATTTCACTCGAATCGGATATCTTGTTATGAAAATATAAAATTCCTCTTTTCAATATTTCAATTGAATTTTTCTATGGTTTTGTTCACACTATGGTCACACAATTTTGCATAAGGCTCATTATGAGCATCTTGCATTTGGCCGTAACATTTCATTTCGATTGGTTTCGTTTTGTCTGAGATATTGAGGAACAAAAATTTAGAATGGCCATGATAAAAATGTTTGTTCCTCAATATCTCAGACAAAATGAAACCCATCGAAATGAAATATTGCTATCATATGTCTGACCATAGTGTGAACAGAACCATAGAAAATTCAATTGGAATATTGAAATCAAAAATTTTTATATTTCCATAACAAGATATTCGATACGAGTAAAATTTTCTTTGTGAATCGAGACTGATATACTGAATGTTCATGTGAAATTTCAATTAAGAGAATCACATCATCGGAACCAAAGAATTTAATTTTTTTATTTATTGAGTCATAGAATATACCTCATTTTAAACTATAATTTCAGCCAGAACAAGCTATGGTAGAACAATTAGTGAGAAATTTTATGTACTTTCATTTTGTATGGAGAGGTTTTTCACGAAAAGTTGATAGTTTCTCAGTAATAAGCAAACAACTGACCAAGAAAGAGATTTTCCATTTTTTTTTGTATTTTTCTTATGTTCCGTCACGAAATTTCGTTAGCAAACCTCAGATTCGGAATCAGCACCCAAAAAACATAAAAAATGGAAGATATCAAAACTACCCCAAAACTTTCCCGCTAGGGGTTCTTTTAAGCACAAATATACTGTGTTATTTATTCATATTATAAAAACGGTCAGTCTGAACATTTTGTACTTGTACTGGTGACCAAATGAAAGGTGGCTGAGTACTATAGTATTCTAGGACTTTCCCTAATTTTTAATGAGGAAATTTCAGACAAATCTCCTTAAGTTTGCAAGCAAGTCAGTTCCCAATTTGGAAATTCAGAGGTTTCACATTTCAACCGAAATTCTCAAAAAGAATCTCGAGCCTTCTCACAAAAGGAGGGTATTATTCCGATCGTATCGTATTCCCCGCTCAAAGAAAACGATGTGGTATGTTTCTTATTGTAATACAAAACGAATGGAGCTCGGCAAGAAATTAGATCCGAACCCGTCTTGGCATTCTTGGAGAGGTATCGATAAGATTCAATACGTATCATTCAAATATCGTAAATCCAAGAAATATCTACTTTATATTCAGAATGGAAACCGCCTCGCTCGAAATACGTATATCGATATAACCATGGCATCTGAGAGATCTTTTCAATGGAAGATTGTGCCTTTAGAGGGCCGCAGAAAATTTCTTACGCGAGAAATGAAAGGCCATAGAGGTACATCGATGTGGCTTCACATTTTGGTTTAATATTTCCATCTAGAAATTCTGCATGAAATGTATCAATATGGTTTGGGTTTAGTGCTCAGTCCAGCGAAGATTATGTCTCTTTTCTGAAGATGATGTTCATCTTATTGCTGTTAGGGGCATTGCCAAAGCTTATGGCTGTATATTCAGAATCCGTGTTGAAAATATACAGGGTGTCACCAGTATATGCACTAATTTCAGGGTTCGTTTTTTATAATGACTTTTCAAAGTCAGATCAGTGATTTCGAGTAAGTATAGTCCATTCACGAAAGGTTGAGCCGTCGGTTGGCTATGAAAGTTTGGCATATTCCACTGTGTATTTTGATATTTTAGGTTATGTTCTTCATTTTCTTGTCAGATTGTTACGCAATGTTGTCAATATTGCATAGAGTTTTCTGATAATTCGCAAGCTTGTCGTACGAGGCCGGGTACATCCGGCAACGTTGACTTCATTTTACGTTATGACAGCAAATACTGCCAACTTCAGATAAATAAGAAACGCCTACTATGCGCTCAACCTTTCGTGAACGGACTATATACAGGTTGGGAAATTCACATCTGAAACATACGATATACAATGCATCAGACAGAGAATTCTTCAGTCCAGTTGCACAGATGAATAGTGAAGATAATCACGTGCTGTAACACACTGAATTCCGTTGTCTTATTGTTATATTCTAGTCTTGTCTCTCTCTTATCGTATAATCGCATAATTCATTTAGTATGGCAGGCAACACTAAATACTTGGATCGAGTATTTTGGGCAGCCTGACAAATTAAATAATTCTATACGGGAACTGCAGGTTCCCTACCATACTGCGATAAGAGAGAGACAAGACTACGATATTGCAATAAGTCAACGGAATTCATTCAGTTACAGCATGTGATTATCTCGACTATTCATCTGTGCAACTAGACGGAAGAATTCTCTGTCTGATGCATTTTATATCGTATGTTTCAGATGTTAATTTCCAAATCTGTATAATAGAAACACACTTTCAATATTTTTTCATAGATATAGATTGAACAAAAGACACCGCATATTTGACCAAAAGTTACATCAATAACAACTCTATGAAAAATATAAAAGAAAAGAACTACCCCAGAGAAAAGAAAATATTAAGACTGTGTTTTCATTATACAGGGTGACTGGTGACGTAAGGGAAAACGGCTAACTGGAGATAGATGACCTCAAACTGAATGAGGATTGGGGATTTAAATGTCCCATAAGGCTATTAGTTTCAGAGATACAGGGTGTTTTTTGCAAAAGTGCTAAAATTATAAACTCCCATATCTTCGTCAATATGGCAAATTTTTCGCTGATATTTGGCAAGCTTGTTACTTTACATATTCTCCATTAGATCGAGAAGAAAAATTCCCAAAAATTGCAGGTCCGTATTCATAAATTTCAATTTCCGTGTCAGGTTAGAAATATCACTCGGTATATGAGATAAAAAAAGTTTAATTGGAAAATTGGAATCTTAAAGAAACACTGTGCTAGAAATCTGTTTTTAGTTTGAATGGCACAATTTTTTATAGTTTTTATGATATGTTGAAAGTCGAATATTACAATTTAATCATATTGAATCCAAGAAACGAGTATGTTTCTTCTTCTTCTTCTATTCCTGATAGAAAAGACACTGAATTTGAGTGCTTAAATAATCCTGACGCGTTCTGAATATTCCTTCACATCTTGAACTCCTTTTTTATTAATTTTTTATCAATATTATAAGAAAATTAAAAAAACAATAGAAATTCAAAGGGAGGAACAGTAGCGCATGATTCATAAAAAAGTCAAATAAACAATGCTCGATATGCGAGAGACATTCCCCTCACACACTTGTTGACTCTTTTGAACAATTGAAGTACTTTTCATATCCACAAGATAAAAAATTATACTCTTGATAGAACAGAAACACTGGATTTCAGCTCGAGAAAAGTTTGACTTTCTTCTCAGAACCCCTGACAATCATCCATCTGGTACTTATGTTTTCAACAAAATTTATTCTTCAATAAAATAATGTATGAATTTTGAGGACTTATTTTCCTCTAATATGTAGCAACTGCATCTTCTTTTGAGAAGCATATGAATTTCTTCAATGCAAACAGAATATTAGGGAAACAAGTGATTTTTTAGAATAAGAGGTGTATTATTCATTATAAATAAAATACATCCTACTACACAGAGTAGGCTTATTTCAAAAAATGACGTTTATATTCATACATTCATTGATTGTGAATTATTGGGAATTGTGTCGTTTGTTTATCTACTGAAAAATGCCTTCAGTATTCACAAATGAAGAATATGTAGATGATACTTGTTTTTGGATTGTGCTAAATAAACGGATATAATATTTGGTCTCAGAATAATCCTCATCTCAAAAGAGAAAGAAATCATTAGAGTTCAAGAGAGCCAATAAATGCGTTGAAGCAAATTGCTCTGATTTCGAGCATTCGCTTAGTAATTTTTTTCATGAATCATTGCATTAATTAATTGAAGAATAAAGTTTGTTGAAAAAATAAGTATCAGGTAGATTATTGTTCAGGCGTTCTGAGAAGAAAGTCAAACTTTTCTTCAGCTGAAATCTAGTGTTACAGTTCTATCAAGAGTAATTTTTCATCTTGTGAATATAAAAAGTACTTCAATTGTTCAAAAGAGCCAATAAGTGTGTGAGGGGAATGGCTCTCGCATATCGATCATTTGTTTATTTAATTTTTTTTAACCATATGTGCTACTGTTAATCTTTTTGTGTTTTTATTGTTTTTTGAGTTTTTCTTATATATTGATAAAAAATTTAATGAAAAAGTATTTCAAGATGTGAAGGAATATTCAAAATGCGTCAGGATTATTTAAGCATCTCAAATTTAGTGTTTTTTCTTTCAGGAATAGTATGTTTCTTGAATTCAATATGAATAAATAGTAATATTCGACTTTCAACATAACATAAAAACAATAAAAAATTTGTGCCATTCAAACTAAAAACAGATTTTCACTCAGTGTTTTTTGCAGATTTCAATTTCTCAATTTAATTTTTTTTTATTTCATATACCGAGTGATATTTCCCACTTGACACGGAAATTGAAATTTTTGAATACAGACCTGCAATTTTTGGGATTTTTTATTATCTATCTGATGGAGAATATGTTTATTAACAAGCTTGCCGAATATCAGCGAAAAATTTGCCATATTGACGAAGATATGGGAGTTTATAGTTTCAGCACTTTTTCAAAAAACACCCTGTATCTCTGAAACTAATAGCCTTATCGGACATTCAAACCCCCAATCCTCATTCAGTTTGAGGTCCTCTATCTCTAGTTAGCCGTTGTCCCTTACGTCACCAGTCACCCTGTATATTATGTACTTACTTGAAAGCAGTTAAAATACTATGGAAGCATTCATTGTCAGATCAATGAATTGATTAGGAGCTTTGCTCGCTTGTTCTTAGGAAAACATATCGTATCATAGTTTTGTCCAAAGTCTGCAATTTTTTGACATGGAACAATAAATGGTCTTAAAAAACTCGATTGGTCTCGCTGATGAAATGTCGCAGAAATAGACATATCCAGAACAAAACTAAGGGAATTCTCGATAAAACTTCAAATAATCATAGCGATGATGATCCGTTATTTATTTCGTTGTTTCCGACAAAAAAACTATTGAAGTCATTGAAATAAGCTAGCCAATTCAAACGATCAGAATTAGAGGTTGAGTATGACGTACGCGTAAGCATGTTGAATGACAGTTTACAACGATGCCAACTAGCAACTCTGCTGTGAATCGTCAACATCACTAATAATGGTTGCTCCTAACTTTGCGACGTTTAAATTTATACAAGTACATAGAAATCGCATTCTCAATATTCAATTAAAAATGATTAATTAAAATTTCGAGTGAATTATTGGATTCCTATTCAACATATTGGAAAAGCCCATTCATATTGAGCTGCTCAACAACGACTCATGCAATATTTTGTAGAATTCCTTGCATAAGAAAAAAACGAAAGATTCCATACTGCCAGACCATGCCGCCAAAATTTTAAGTTCTATCCATGCCGAAAAAGGGATCAAGTTCATCGTGGAAATGTGTTTAACAAATCGAAAACATGTTTGTGCTGTTTCAACATATCCCTGTTATAACATTAGTGAGCAATTAGCCTGATGAAGCTCTGAAATCCGTGGTACCAGTAATCCCGTGCTGTAGTTATCATTTTCCATATCATTCGACATGCTTCGATCCGTCATTAAAATGATGATATTTCCGATAGCTGATAAATATGTCCAGCTATTTTGATCATATCCACTATACTGATTGCTATTTCTGCGTACAGATATTTCGATTTCAATATGTTGCAAACACTCAACTACACTAACAATGTCTTTCGTCCTAGATTTTAGAATTGCCCGATAGAAGTCACGTGAATATTCTCATATTTTTTCTGATGATGCAATCCTCTTGAATTTTGCTTGAACATTCTGTTTATCAGTCTCGATTCACAAAAAAATCATTCGAAATGGTTATCTTGTTGTCGAAATATAAAGTTCTTTTTTTCAATATTCCAATTGAATTTTCTATGGTTCTGTTCACACTATGGTGACGCAATTTTGCATAGGGCTTATTATGAGCATCTTGCATTTGCATTTCATTTCGATGGGTTTCGTTTGTTTGAGATATTGAGGAACCAAAATTGAATGACCATATTCTATGTTTCATGTTTTTTCACGTCAACATACTCAAAGCCGAAAACAAAATTTTGAACAATCCTAACCCATTATTCAAAATTTTTGTTCCTCAATATCTTAGAAAATACGAAATCAATCGGAATGAAATGTTGCGGCCAAATGCAAGATACTCATAATAAGCCTTACGCAAATTTTGTGGCCATAGTGTCAACAGAACCATAAAAAATTCAATTGTAATATTGAAAAGAAGAATCTTTATATTCCCACAACAAGATATCCATTTCGAGTGAGTGGAATTTTTTTTGTGAATTGAGACTGATACACTGTATGTTCATGGAAAATTTCAAGAGGATCGCATCATCAGAACCAGAGAATTTAATTTTTTTCATTCATTGAGTCATTTTCAACTATAATTTGAGTCAGAACTGGTTGTCACAAAACAAGCTGTGGTAGTACAATTTGTAGGAAATTTTATGTACTTTCATTTCGTATGGAAAGGTTTTTCACGAAAAGTTTATAGTTACCGAGTAATAAGCGAAAAACTGACCAAAAATGAGATTTTTATTCTTTTTTTGTATTTTTTCCATGTTTCGTGACGAAATTTTGTTAGTAAACCTCAAATTAGGATTCATCTCCTCAAAAAAATAAAAAATGAAAGAAATCAAAACTGCCCCAAAACATTCCTGCTAAAAGCACAATTCGACTGGATTTATAATGTAGGAGCAGCAATTCAATCAATACATTAAACTCTAATGACATGAACGATCGAAAAAGACACCTACGATGAAAATGTTCATGATTTTTTCACGTCAACATACCCAAAGCCGAAAACGAAATTTTGAACAATCCTAACCCATTATTCAACCTCTATTGTACCTCGAAATTGATGGCTGTAAAACGAAAAATTGAAATATACCGGAAGTGTGATATATCGATGTTTCGCTCTAAGCATTCTGATGTACCTATCTCGTTCCCTTTGCGCCCACCTACCTGTTCCAGGATTCGAAGCGGAAGCCGCGTATATCACATATCGCTCATCTAATGCTGATCCATCCCGAAGGATCAGATCCTATCTGTGCGGTGCAATAAACAATATTGTTTTTTGGCACATACAATGACTGAGTGAAGAATGATTTCTGCTCGAATCGAATTTTTTACTTCTTTGCTGCCTGAACGAAATCGTTGATTGAAAGTTTTATATTCGCGTGACTAGCTCGCATAAGGATCTAGGGCGAGTGCTGGGTAAAAGTGCTCTGAACGACTGAGCACTGCATAGGTAAGCATTGGGTTCTGTTTTTGGAATTCGCTCGGAGAAGATAATAGTGTGCTCTATGACTACTTTTCTGTACTGAATAGCTTCCAACGGAGGTACAAGAAACTGTGTTATCATAACATGATAATTCAATTCAATTCAATTCATTTTATTTCCAGAGACAATTTTACAATTGTATAGGAACAGTCAAATTCAAATAAACATACAGTACTTATACTAAACTATAGACAAAATACAAAAACAAGATAATATGTCATATTAAAATTTTTAAATATTCGTCCACACGATAAAAACAATTCTCTATGAAAAAAGATTTCAACTTGCTCTTGAACTCATTTATTGATTGACAAGTTTTAATATTATTTGGCAAATTATTAAATATTAGAGGGCCTAAATTTTGGGGAGATCGAAACGCAACTTCAGACATACAAACATTTGTTCTCAAATTCGAGTTATATCTGGTATTGAAATTGTGAACATCACAGTTCGTCCTGAATTTATCGGGATTTGTAAAAACATACAAACACATTTCATACAAAAACACGACGGAACAGTTAAAATATTGAACTTCCTGAAATAGTCTTTGCAACTCGTAGTTTTCGGTGTACCTGCAATAGAACGTATGCACCTCTTCTGTGCCACAAGTACCTCCCCACAGAGTGCCGACCAACCCCAGAAGCAGATCCCATATCTCAGTCTTGCACCAACACCAGCATGATAACCTGAATCAGTTGTTTCTCTGTTAGAACAGTTCTCAGCTGTCTCAGAACATAGCTTTGAGAGTTAATCTTTGGCACCAAATATTCACAATGTGACTTCCAGTTAAGGTCAGCATCAACATATAAGCCTAGAAACTTAGTGCTGTCACTAAAAGATAACGACCGGTCACATAGTCTGATATCCAGCTCATTAATACTCTTCTGCGGATGGTGAAATCGCATAATTGTCGTCTTATTAGGGTTTAAGTAAAGTGCGTAGTCAGAGAACCAACTGTTAATTTCCTCAATTAGTTTATTACATTCGTTCGAGAGTTACATCAGAACCACCAGATATCAGGGATGAGATGTCATCTGCGAAAATAAAGCCTCAAGATCAATATAATTAAATCGATTGATAAATAAAATGAAAAATATCGGACCAAGGATTGAACCCTCTGTTGTCTCCCACTCAAATATGACTCTATCCACTTTAAACATCTGTCATCAAATCCATACTTCTCAATCAGCTTCAAAAACTTTGCATGATCAACACAGTCCACCATTGACAACCTTCTTGGGTTTTCATGAATGAGTAAGGTAGAGAACAAAAGATCTACATTACTAAAAAACTTTATAGGTTTTCACTCCCAGTCTTTGAAACAGAAATAATTAAAAAAAATTTTTTTTAATTAAGATGAAGTGCTCCTGCGAAAATCTTTTTACTTATTTTTCAGGAGCAAATTGGTTTTGAAAAAATTGTTGCCTAACAGTAAAACTAAAACAGGAAATAAATGAAAAGGATAATGTAACATTTCGGTGTCTAAATCAGACACCTTCTTCAGACAACCTTGAAAATCTTCAGAATTGTGTATCTTTTCATTTGCAGTCTAATTGATATTGAAAATTGTCAACACATGGAGATGTTTATTAATTTAATTTTGAAAGTTCCTGATGTCATTTCTTTCTTCAATGAATCAATCCAAATACGATCTTTTCCAACAGAACAATTGGCCAAATTAACAACTTCATCCAACAAAATACACGTGGATTCCTTAATTTTCCTTCTATAATTATCAGGTTTCCGTCATTGGGATCTTTGTGTTGTTCCAGTTCATCATATGATCTCCGCTATTTGAACATATATGATCAGCAATTTGTGATCTTGTGATTTCTCTATTTTTGATGTTATTTTTATGTTCCCGTTTTGTTATTTCTAAACGTCTTGATGTCTCCCCTGTATAAGATTTTCCACATATACAGGGAATATTGTAAACACAATTTTTTGATTTTTGTGTCTCATTCATTGGTTTTGTTCTAGTTAGAATGGATCTCAAATCATTTTGTGTTTTGAAAACAGTTCTTATGTTGAATTTTAAACCAATTCTTCTTAGGTCAGGAATATAAGGAATGGCGTACAACAAAGGTTGTTCTTGACGGTTTTAAAAAATAAATTTGATTATTCTTTAGAGATAAGAAAACGAGAACAAGAACAACATCAAAAATAGAGACATTACAAGATCACAAATCGCTGATCATGTATGTTCAAATAGCGGAGATCATAGATGAACTGGAACAACACAAAGATCCTAATGACGGAACCTGATAATTATCAAAGGAAATCAAGAAATCTACATGTATCTTATTAGATGAAGTAGATAATTTAACCAATTGTTCTGTTGGAATAGATCGTATTTGCATTGATTTATTGAAGAAAGAAATGACATCAGGAAATTTGAAAATTAAACCTCTATGTGTTGACAACTTTTGATGTCTATTCTACTGCAAATGAGAAAAATCACGATTCTGAAGATTTCACAAGTTTGTCTGAAGAAGGTGTCTGATATAGACACCGAAACGTTACATTATCTTTTTCATTAATTCCTTTTTAGTTTTACTGTTAGGCAACAATTTTTTTAGAACCAATTTGCTCCTGACAAACAAGTGCAAAGATTTTCGCAGGACCACTTCATTTTAATTAAAAAAAAAAAATTATTTCTGTTTCAGAGACTGGGAGTGAAAATTTATTACTTATAAGTTTTTAGAAATGCAGAATCCTCCCAGAATTTATTTCAATCGAAATCTAAAATTTGGCATATTCCACTGTGTATATTAAATTTTAGGTTATGTTCTTTATTTTCTTGTCAGATTGATACGGAATGTTGTCAATATTGCATAGAGTTCTCTGATAACTCACAAGCTCGTCGGACGAGGCCGAGTACATTCGGCAACGTTGACTTTATTTTACTCTATGACAGTAAGTACTGCCAACTTCAAATAAATAAAGAAAGGCCTACCATGTGCTCAACCTTTCGTGAACGGACTATACATGGTAGCAGTTAGCGGTAGGCTTAACTAGATATAATGGTCATAATTCTAATAATAAGAAGATGCTACAATTTCTCTCAACAATCATTTTTCATTAGAGCCGTCTGGTTTACGACGAAGAAACGAGCGTTTCCACTTCATCGACTGAAGGTTAAGTCCACAGCCGGTCTACCACCAGTCTGTATGAAAAAGGATAAACATCTCGCACTTCGTTCAGAGTTCATGCGGGGGGGTAGGTGTTCGTAAGGATTCCAAGAGATGGCGTTTCAGTTTTGTTATACTCAGAACTGGGCGACATTTCTTCAAGTAAGGAAGCCTAGAATGCCTTTCAAACGGAGCTCCTCCATACTAATGAGCCCCAAATAAAGCGAAATAGCTATCTATGGATGCTCCGTTTGATATTACCACCATGCATGTTCTTTGTGCGTTGACGGGATTAGTTCCGAAGTGTGGGTTTAATATTGGTTGATTTTAATCAATTAATATTATTCTCTGCTTTCATTGTTTATAAGAAGTATTATGGACTACCATAGCGACCACAGACACTTGAATAAATGACATAACGTCGGACTGCCCTATCAGAAGCATGCGTAAAGTCCTTATTTCTACAGCTTCAGCCAACGAACGAAAACAAAACAAAAGTGTAGAGACCCGCACTTTTCCTCTCATGAAAATTCAGAAACGACGTGAACGAACATGTATTTCATCGTTCAAGCGTTCGTATTCGAAATCCGGCGTAGGGCTCATTCCCTTGAACATTGCTCGACATCTATCGTTGTTCCATCGGGGACCGAGTGCATTAAATGTAATCGTCGAAAGCTTAATAATTCATACAATATATCAATTTCAGAGTGTATCAATATAGAATCCATGTTTGCATCCCATGTATTATTCATGAGATAACGCTGTGTAGATGTTGTTGACAGAGGATATATTCAAAATACAATTATGAATTGCAACCGCTGAAGTATAGGTTGGTAGTATTGTCCATGATGGATGCAAGAAGTTCTTGTTCGTTCGAAATATCAGGTTTTACAAAGGGAACGCAAGATTTGAATTGCGCGCCATGTTTGACAGTCTCAATATGCTATTATCCTAGCTTTATATTTGCCTGAATAATTTCCGAAACCACTCGCGAAGCCCGAGGGATGTGTATGTGGAAATGTATTCATATTTCACGTGTTGTAATCAATAGTTTTTTCTGATCGAAACAATATCGTTCTTAAAATGAAATAAATAATATTATATTGTAAATTTTTGATGTGATTGGATTTTTAACGCTGCTATGGACCGAGTTTCTGAGAATCATGATTGACTGGTTTTATTTCGATGTCTTGTCAGAAATGAAATTATTGAAATTATGTTGAACTACGTTGAAATTCAAGCGGCGAAAGCCGTGAATTTTTGATTCCGACCAAATCTAAAGCTGCCTATAGAAAGGAGTATGAAGGCTTTCAGGAGAGGAAAAGAACAGTTTGGTGGACGGTGTCAGCGAAAATATTTTCCTAGCATATTTTGAAGATTTGGTATGTTGCTCTGATTCTTGTTCTTTCCAATGTATGATTAATTCATGCGATCTCCTGTTGCAGGAATATTCACCAAACACTTAACGGCCAAAATTCTCTATATTAAGATCCATGCTACATTTGAAGGAAAAAAAGAATCTCAAATTATTCGATGAAATGGAAGTATTTACTAAGAACAAAAATAAAGGATCCGTTCCCAAAAAATCATCAGTGTTGTCCCGGGAGCAGATCAAGAAATTTTTGATAGAAGCTCCAAATGACTTTTATTTGTTTCTCATTTGTAAACGTCAGTTTCCAAAAACACAATATTAATCAAGAAAATTTATTTTACCAAGTCACTAACTTGTAAAACTGACAGTTAACTTGTAAAATTTTTACTGGAACAAATGTATTTTTCAATAAACGTTCTCAAACCATTCGAAAACGATATTCGTACCTTGTTTTATTCGTATCTATTTGTTTTCCATTTCAAAATTGCAAATATCATAGAGGTTTTTTGACCTGTAAACTCACTGACAGTTGTCACGTACCTACTTGCTTCTAATTTCATTCATATTTCTAATTTCATCGTTCCTGGAACAAATATTTTCATCAAGAAATGTTATAAAAGTATTAAAAAACGATATTCATACGTTGTTTCATTTGGATCTGGCCTGTTTCGTCAGAAATGGGCAAATATTCTCGAAGGACTTCCCTCTCGCAAAGCCACTGACAGTTGTCATAATTTTCCAATGTCATAAATTATCATAAATAGCTTACGACATTTGCGACAAATTATTGAGATTGTTTTGGAATTTATCTAACCTTTTTACAAATGAGAAACAAATAAAATATAAAACAATACACCCAAGGTAACGGGTTTTAATGGCTCAAGGAGGTAACTGACTCGCCTGCGGCTCGTTAATTATATCCTCCATTCGCCAGTAAAAATCCTCTTACCTTGTTAGTAATGTTATATACTATTTTCTGATGTATAAGGTTGCACATTATACTATTGTCAGTAAAATATGACTTGACGTCATATTTCCCTTGGGACAATATGACTTGACGTTTTATATTTCCCTTGGGAAATATGAGTGTGTTATGACATATGTTAACTAAGGCGATATGGCTCAATAATGATTCGATCAGAAAAAAAATGGTTTTGACAAATAAAACATTTCCGGATGACAATCAACGAAACGATAAGGTTTGAAAACAGAGTAGCAAATCAGAATATCGACTATAGTTCGGAAGGCAATTCTTAAAGTAATATGAATTATTCATTACTAGCAATGAAAGCGAGGGTAATAATTCACTGCATATCATATTTAAAAGTAAATTTTAAATTTTTACCAAAATGCTGGGTTATTGTGATGAACTGCAGTGATTTCGGAAATTAAACTGATTTTGTCAGAAAGCAACATCAGTTGAAAATCACGACATTGTCAGAAGTGATGCAGCGTCAAATATAAAGGACCTATTATTATAACCTGACAGATGGTAAAGTAGGCATTACACGGTGAAACAACGCGCCCTGATCGTCAAAAAATATTATTAAAATGGGTAATCTTTAATTGCCACTATTCGTGAAATGCATTCAATGTTCGGTCTTAATAATGCGTCTTCTGTGAAAAATTGAAACCTATTGGTTTAGTTTTTGATGTAAAACCCACAAAACGAGCTCATAGAAGTCGTTCAGAACGAAAAATCATTGCACTTCAAGAGAGTGTGATAGAAAGGTCAGAGACGTCGATTCGCCATTGGTCAGAAAGCTGAAGTTATGGGGGGCGACACAATAGACCATAAGCGTTTCAAAAACATGACTAAAAAGCAGCTATTGTAGAGGTGTAGATTTGAAAAGATGAAAGCGCAATTCATTCAAATATTTGTTGATCATTACAAAATTAATACACGGTCAAATTGTCGAAATTTCTCCATATTACTACATACACGTATTTACCTGAGAAACAATCTTCTGCTAAGGCTGATCCTCGATGAATCAATCTGTTCCTTTCAACATAAACTTCAAAAAAAAACTTCTATTAACGTCAAATTATAAGAAAATTCATACGAAGAACAGTCAGCGTACTGAAAGAAAACCGCAAAAATGATATACTGAGTACACTTCATTTAATACAGAAGAGTGGACAAGCGTGACCAATATTTCGATTTTCCCTTCCATTTGAGCTTTTATCTTACCATAATATTTATTGTAATGGCATTTTAGCCCTTGTCGTATTCTCCCTGAGAAGGTTTTCTCTTGAATTCGGAACGTATTGCTTTCGATGGGGCCGTCCTACATTTATAGGAATTTTGAATATATACGCATCGCGAACACAATTAGAACAATTTTGTTTGCACAAATGAGGTTTTTTGTCTGCCTCCTCCTCAGAGTAAAAAGTAAACCTAGAGTTGCCTCCACGCATTTGTTATGCAGCCAAGTAGAATCTGTTTATACGCGCTAACAAACTTTCGGCGTTGCTAAATCATGCCGTATGTTCATTCCTTATTGGGATAATTGGTTTACCGCTCCCCTACTCTGATACTAACGGCTTGCGTCTATTACGGATTATTCAGTCAGCTTGGCAACATTGTCTGTTAGTGTTTAGTTTCTTGATGCGATGTGTTTATATTTTCAATTCGATTTGACGTTCATAAACTGAATTATTTCAATGATTTGGTGGCAGTTTATTGGTGCTCAAGACTATTCCGTTAATTATAGCTAGGGCAAAATTACGAAAATGTTGTATTATATTCAGAAATTGGAGAAATGCCAATCTAACGAATTGTTTACTTCACCCCAGTGTGACAGTGAAATGCTTTCCATATCGATATCGAAAAAATCGAGTATTTTTGGTCTCTAGAGATTCTTGCAAAAATTTCGAAACTTGAGGTCCTTGGAAAATATTATGCATGAGGCATTTTCAGCAAAATATATAACGGTTTGAATGAGGTATAAATCATTCCAATCGGACAAGCGAGTATCAATTAATCCGGAAAGTAGTTTGGACAAATCGAAAAATTCGAGTTTTTCTTGGTCTCCAGAGATTTTTGCGAAAATTTCGAGAACTTGAGGTCCTAGAAAAATATAATATAAAGGTCATATTCAGAGAAATGTTTAACGGTTAAACGAGGTTTAAATCATTCTATTCGCACATGCGAGTGTCGAGTAATTCCGGGAAGTAATTTGAAAAAATCGAGTTTTCTTAGGTCTCGAGAGTCTTTTGCAGAAATTTCAAAAACTCGGGGTCCTAAAAAGATATAAGGTTTGTTCCAACAGCTGACTTTTGTACGGTAATTTGACGGTCACGAAACTGTTAGTAATCGATCTTATGCGCATGTCTAAACTTTGACCGTACAAGAACCGTCCAAACAGTACTTGCTCCAAACCAGGGATCGAAATGAGGATCACAAAATCGTTCCACTCACGGTCCCGAAGCAGGATGGAACAAAAAGGAAACCGTTCTCAAACGATACATTTTCAGTTGGAACACATTTTTATCTATTGCGCAGAATCCTGAGATCATTGTACGGTCAATTCTTGAGTTGGAACAAACCTATAATGTATGGGTCGTTTTTGGAGGAATGTATAACGGTTCGAACGAGTTATAAATCATTCCAATCGGACACGAGTGTCGAGTAATTCCAGAAAGTAGTTTTGAAAAATCATAAAAATCGAGTTTTTTGCGCTCGAGAGACTTTTGCAAAAATTTCAAAAACTTGGAGTCCTAGAAAAATATTATGTATGAGGCGGTTTTAGCAAAACATACCTTAACTCAACAAAAACGCTTCTACTCGGCAAGGAAATATTCATCCTAAACCTACCAAAATGTTTTTTCCACCAAAAGTTCATTTTCACGAACCGTGCTCCAATCATCATTTCCAAACATATCAGCGCATCCAATAGAACGAAACACAATGGCCCTGCTTTCCCGATCGCACAGTTCATGAGTTCATCCTTTTCCACTCGATTTTAAGCGATAACCAACAATGATCGTTTCTTTTGAATCCGCATTCGAACCTCGATTGTACATTATTCTTCAGCGGCATTATCGAAAATTTTAAATTCAAATCGGTCGGCAACCGTTGACATTACGTATTTGCATGCAAATTCGCCGGGATATATTTTCTCCCATATTTGCCGCTATTGAAAGGTTGTTCAATATATTCGCTGTAATTTGTGCGAATGGCTTCTGCTTTATATGTTGGCACGTTATAATACGAAATTATGACTGTTTGCAGACCGTTTAGTGTTCGCATCTGCAAGCTTACGAATAATTTAGGGTGATCGCAAGCCTTGATGCTGAATGGAGGTCAGACCGACCTGATTCGGGATGAATGGAAAGAATATCCCAGGTTACATGGGTGGCCTTTTCTATCCCTTTCAATTATGGAGGAACTCCACCAGTGTTATTTTGAATACCTTTTAGCTCGCCTTTTAGTCTACATGAAATATTTACCTAATTTCATTATTGTTAGTCTATTGTTTGGTCTTGAGAAAAAATTGAAAATTGTTTTTCCGGCACCACAAAAGGTACCATCACCGATGATCTGTAACAAAGCAGAAGCGTTTTTATGCGGAAATCTTAGCTATTGAAAGATGGCTAGATATAAATTTAGAAAGTAACTATCAGAAGTGCGATATAGCCATACACTAGATAGTCAAGGTGCTATTGAAGCACTGAGCTCCTACGTCATCGACTCAAAGATGATCAGGGAGTACCGGAACAAACTCAATGAGGTAGGCAAGAAAAATAAGGTTTTAATCTGGGTTTCCGGCCATTCGGGAATCAACGGAAACGAAGAGGCCAATGTACTTGCCAAAGAGGCCGCACGAAAGTCACTCATTGGCCCAGAACCCTTCTGTAGTATAGGCGAATGTACCTTTGAAAAGGAGTTTCTGGAGAAGGAGAAAGCCGAGAAGGAAAAACTATGGCGGAATCTCAGGAATGGATCATTCCCACTAAGTTCCTCCAGAACTTTGAAACAGCAAGATCCAAAGATATTGGATCTTGGTAAGTAACAATTACACCTCATCACTGACTTTCTTACAGGACACTGTCTCCTCAGGAAGCACCTGTTGATTAGGAAGAAACCCCCATTCACCTAGTCACGCAATGCTTTACCATTGCAAGCCTAAGGAAAGAATGCCTTGGGCGAGAAACTTGTCAGAGTGAGGAACTAGCCTTGTTGAAGCCTTCACAGATATTGGATTTCATCAGATCTCTAGAATTGGAAGGCGAGCTGTAAAAGGTGTGGCCAGAACAGCTCTATAAGGGGGCACAATAGACCTTGAGGTCGCATTGAACTGTAACTCCTTTTAAAATGAAACTAAAGAAACTAACAAAATAGGGGAACAATCAAAACAAGAACTTACTTTTTGACACAGAATTACCCCTTAATACATATAACGAATTTTTATGAAATCAAAAGGACCTGCTCAGGGCTTTCTCGAATTTTTTATTACGTATCCTATCATATTTTTATAATTTTCTCACAAATTGAATATACTCAATCGGTATATCGGTATCATTAGAATTTCTTCAGATTTTCTAAGCAGTATTATGTTCGTGATTTTCAATTTGAATGGAATTGGAAATGAAATATATTCGTGAGATATTCTGTCGCAAAACGGGGCACAATTCAATTGAATTTACTCGAATATCCGGTACAAAGCTTTCCATCCAAATATTCCTCTATTTCTTTGCATCAGATCTGGATTTATTACGTTGGCAAAAGAAGTAATATGATTTTAATTTCGAAAACCAGTGTAAGAAAAATCAATTCTTCTTATTCTTATTCTTTAGAATAGCGTCGAGAATAGCAACTTGGAAGAATAAAAAATATATTCATTTGAATTATCAACGAACCTCTGGATTTCACAAGAGGGGTTTCCGAATTTTTCGTTAATAATTTCTGTCCACATGATTTATTGAAACAATTGCAGTTCACTTGATTAGTAGGAAAAAGCGTGTGGAAAACAATGAGAACTATTGGTTTATTATTCAAAAATCGGCTATCCGCGTGATTTATGGTCTATCTCACAGGCAGTCTTGTCGTGGTCATTTAAAAAAAAACAAGATTTTGACACTTACTGGGCTTTTCATCTACAGGTGTCTCTTATTTTTTCATAAAAATAGAGAAGTTTATTTCAGTCAATATGAGAACATAAATAGAACCAGGCGCATGTTTCCTTTGCATTATCCAAAACATAATTTAACTCTAACTGAGAGAAATGCCGAGTATATCTGTATTATCCTTTTCAATAAAATTCCTAAGATCATACAAACCATAAAAATTTTCAAGTTCTTCAAATCTACCTTGAAAAAATTTCTAATAGAAAGAGAACCCTACAGCATTCAGGAGTTCCTCTCATCTTGATCTGAGCGCTCTTTATTACTTGTAGGTTAAAATTTTGTACTTTTTTGTTTTTGTTTGACGTTATCTCTTCACATAATGTATATGTTTATGAGAATATGAATAAATCTATCTATATCTATCTATCTATTTTATTCATTCCTAATTGTGAACGGAAAATTCTTAATATGTAATGCCTCATTGGTTGAAAGATTATTTGGGTGTTTCGTTCCTTCCCGGTTCCTGAATCCATCTTTCCATTTCAAATCTTGAACCTACACCGAAAATTTCGAGTTTTAAAGTTTTCGCTTCCGAAAGTTATAGTGTTTACGGTCGGCCGGAAGGAACGATTTCAGAACTTGCAACATTCAGGGTAGGTAGATTTGAAAAAGGAAAGATGTATACATGAATGAATTGCCCCCAGAATATAATAAAAACATTTTCAAAGAGTAACGGAAGCTGCTTTTCTGAAAGTAGAAAGTCTGAAGTGTTTTTCCTGGTGACGTCCAGCATATGCTGACCGAAACGTTGAACAGGTGGGCGAATGTGGAGCAATAGCCGAAATAATATTTTTTTACCACCACAAGCTTATAAGAGATAAATTCATGATAAGCCATGAGTATAGTGCACTTTTTTATACATAAAAAAGTTTGAGCCGTCCGTTGGCCATGACAATTTGCCATATTCCACTGTCTATATTGAAATTTCAGGTTATGTTGTTTATTTCCTTGTCAGATTGATACTTAATGTTGTCAATATTGCATAGAGTTCTCTGATAACTCGCCAGCTCGTCGGACGAGGCCGGGTACATTCGACAACTTCGACTGCATTTTACGTTATGACAGGAAATACTGCCGACTTCAGATAATTAAACAACGCCTACTATGCGCTCAAACTTTCGTGAACGGACTATAGTTACTTATTAAATCATTCTTTCTGGATTATTTGAAGTAATTTCCAAAGTACTCTTTCATACGACGTTATTATTTCGTATATTATATTGTTAAAATAACTACTTTATGGAAGAGACAACTGAGACTCTGGCGCTTCTCCAGATATAAAGTAAATATTGCCATGACAAAGGGGCATCTGGAAAACGGAAGCTGGCACTGTAGATAGGAATGGAGGAGAAATCAGTTGATAAGAAAGAGACAGCGATAGTTATAGACGCCCCTGCAGGAAAGAAATTTATTTAAACCTTGAAAAAGGGAGAAGTTTTGGAACGTTGGAAGTGATCTTTGTGATAATTGGCAATTTCCAACAGGTATCATTTCTATGTAATGAACCCCTATTATCAAGAGAACATAATTTTCCATTTCATTCACTGAAGGGAACCAGATGAAGTGCAGGGTAGAGCAAAAGAACTTGCGGATTTCAACAAGAACTGATGAACTTATACATAGGTACAGAGGTTTCCTTATAAGTTGGCCTATTACGTTTTGGAAAACTAGTGAATATAAGCCTCGATTACACTCAGCCCTCCTACTGCCACTCGCGTTGTCGGCAATAATTCCCGAAATAATTCTGTAGCAGTGTCGAAGGCAGTGAGACTACATTAAAACCTACGGATTTTGAACCAATCAGACCGAAGTTGACAATTTGAAATTTGACAGACCGCGTGTGTTTACATTTTCATCAGATGTCAGATTGACGTATGCGAAAGTCGAGTTATTGGTTAGAATTATTTCACAAAATTGTAATTTTTAAGGATTGCAGCTTGAAATTTTCAGTTGAAGCGTTCAAGAAAATTGAGATAATTTGCTTCAGTTCGAACTATTTTGTTTTCAACATTGATATGGAAATAGAAAAATCGTTGTTGACTTACCTACTTGATTCGAAGGTAACTTTATCTCAAATTTCCATCAACGTGAATCTATTAAGAGTATTGATTCCATTTTCAGTTTACTTCTAAGTTGTCCTGCACACCAGGAAAAACAAGCAATGAATAATAAAATGAAAATGCAGAACATTGAAGTTAATGGTCAACTTTATCGCTTTGACAACCATAAGGCAAGATTTGAGGTCCTACATATTTTGAAATATAGAAAGTTGTGTTGAAGATGGGATTTTAATAACTACGAATTTGAAGAGTATTTAAAAATTGTGTTATTTTATGGATCAGTTTCAGTATGTTAAGTTCTCTTTTCAGCACGTGTAAAGGTATAATAAAGTGGAAATTGGATTTACTTGATTCTTTATCTTTGCCCAGCATATAAAGTAGTTATCTCGTATGAGAACTACTGATTCTAAAGGATATCGATAAGTAAAGTATTGAAGCGATAACAGGTGAACGATTGCTGGTTAATACAAAATGAGTTATCACACAAATGATTTCGAGGAGCTTAACTAAAGCGAATATAATATTGACTGGAAGAATAGATTGCAGATTTCAAAAAACTTATCAATTTGATCATTTATTCAGAAAGTAAAGCCACAATACATTTCATTATCAATTTAGGTAATTCACTTTCATGTCTTACAACTGAAGAGGAATATAAGGAATCAATATTATTATTTATTATAAAATGATTTATATGAATCATAACCATAAGAACCTACCACTATGTATATTAAGTACCCTTTAAGGAATTTTGAATGTTTATTATTGAATTTGAATGATCCTACTGACTTTGGCCAAAATTCTCAAACGACAGGTACCAGATATTATATTGCTCATTCAAACAGAACGGTTCATTAAAGTCGATAAAATTTACCCATTTTGATATCAATTCATAAAATTAGTAGAGTAATCTGATTCTAAGTATGCCTCCAAAATGAAACTTTTGAAAGATTCTAACAATGTGGATTTCTTGAAATTTGACTGTGAGCAATAATTTCTTAGTGATTTCGATTGAATGGAAAATATTATTGTTAGAAAGAACAGTATATTGTTTCTAGTGAACGATTGCTGGACTTATCCAGCAAAGATGCCAAGGCTCGAAAAGCACAAATGCTGAAGGGTTACAATGGGGAGAATATAAAATTAAACAGGTTGAACTGGTTTAGGATAAAAAGGTACCTACATTACGTTGAACTCATTATAAATACTTTATATAGATGATAATTCATGAAATATTATTGTTTTGGTAGTTCTGTAATAGTGAAGTTCAATAAATCTTGTCTTAATATAAGTAGCCTCTCTTCTGCAACAAAATATTGAATGAAAGAATTATACTGATACGAGGTCTCTATAAGTGATTGTAACATCGTAGTGTGCTTTGAAAATTTTTCATCTTGTCGTTTCTAATGCAAAGTCTACAAATTTATAATTACAGTCACATTATTCAATTTTACTCGGAATGACCAACCTAAACTCACAGTATCATTTGTTTAAATTGAAGTTTACACCAGATTATATAAATTTATAAGAGTCCAACGCCAACTGCGTTGTTATAATCATTTATAGATACCCTGTATTACTTTCAAATTAGAATAACTCCTGCACAGGAGGCTCATCAATTAATAAAAATTATACCTAATTGAACTTCCATTCTGAAAAAAATAGTGGGAGAATTGTACTAATGGTACTTTCGATTAGAATAACTTCCACACAAGAGGTTAATCAAATAAAGGCAATTCATAATTTTCAGTTATAGAGTAAATCAGGTATATTTAATAGATGCTAAAATGTAAGATATGTAGAAACAGATGACCTCTTTTATGTGCATATTCTTCTCTTATTAGGAGTCATTATTCTGATTATGATGGGGCATGTTTTTCCTGGAATGCTGGACAAAAGAGGTGCAATCTGAAAATAAAATCAATACTCAAAGAAATCCTCAATAAAGGTAATTAGGGACCAACTCACCTTTCAAGTCAATAATACCGATTGCCCATTTTCATTTCATTATCGCAAAAGATTCAATTCGAACAGTTCGAACTTTATCAAAAAATTAAAAATTAGTACCATAATCTCCTCAAATTCCGAATTCATTTATTAATAATTTCATTATTCATTGCTTGTTTTTCCTGGTGTGCTGAACAACTTAGAAGTAAACTGAAAATAGAATCAATACTCTAATAGATTCACGTTGATGGAAATTAGAGATAAAGTTACCTTCGAATCAAGTAGGCAAGTCAACAACGATTTTCCTATTCCCATATCAATGTTGAACACGAAATAATTAGCTCAAGTTTCTTGAACGCTTCAACTGAAAATTTCAAGCTGCAATCCTTAAAAATTACAATTTTGACTCGACTTTCGCATACGTCAATCTGACATCTGATGAAAATGTAAACACACGCGTCACGCGGTCTGTCAAATTTCAAATTGTCAACTTCGCTCTGATTGGTTCAAAATCCGTAGGTTTTAATGTAGTCTGAAGGCAGTGTGCATTTACACTCAGCCGCAGCATTGCTCTCGTGACCACGGTTCGGCAACGATGGACGAAGAAATTGAAGCTTCAGCGCTTTGTCTCGTTGATTTATATTTTATATAAATGTAAGAAAGCTTACACTTTCTTAATGTGTTTTTTTTATTTTCGAACAAAGTCGTCGGTGTTTATATATTTGTCAAATTGAAATTTCATTATTGTCAAAAGTTGTGAATACGAACATTGAATGTAGTTTCTTGTTTTCAAGAATTTCAAGATATATGTAGATTACTGATGGTATTTAATGAATAATACTTGTTTTCAGAATAAGAAACACATCTTGTTTTGTTTCAACAACATAACATTATAAAACTACATTCTCGTTCATGAGAAAAATGGAGAAGCTTCAATTTGAGTTTGAATTTATTGCGACAGCAGATGGAAAGAAGAATATTATAGTTATTAATTCAATTACTACGCTAGAGAACAGAAGGTTCATCCTAATAGATGGAGATCGAATTGCAAAAAAACATGAATTGGTAGCAGCAACGGAAACATTTACAAAGGTGAAAATAGCTTTAAAAAAAGAAATCAGTCAAGAAAGGTCTGGATTACTCTTACTGAACAGATGAAAAAAACTTATTTCGATGAAGATGGAAATCTACAGTTCAATAATTTATTTTTGGAAGAAGAAAACGAAATGAATGATTTGACAATGGACAAAGAAGAGCCAATGATTAAACTTCTAGAGAAGCTGATTGAAAATAGACCAAAATGTGAAGAAAGAACTTTATCACAGTTAACTAGGGAATTCTTGGTTGAACAATTCAACAGTAGAGTGGTGAATACCAATCAATGGATGGAAGAATTCGAAAAGGAATGTGAAAGATTCGGTATTCATGAGGATGTGAAGAAAATAAAGGCTCTGAAGTTTTTACTTGACAAACCTACTCTGAACTGGTATAATTGTATGATTATGAAATTATCAGTGAAATCAGAATGGGAGCAATGGAAAAGGATATTTTGTGAGACGTTTGCCAATAAAGGATGGTCTCCAGTAAGGTATGCTCTCTCATTTCATTATAAAATTGGTAATTTGGTTGATTATGCTATTAAGAAAGAGAAATTATTATTGGAGGTTAGAAAAACGATAGACACTGGTACCCTCATTGATTTGATAGTTGCTGGGCTGCCGAACTTCATTGCAGATAAATAGATAGAGAAACAGTGCAAACTACAGAACAACTATGCAATGAGATTGGTAAACTGGACCATTTAGTAAAGAAAAAGTTTACTAAGAACGAATCAACAAATTATGATACTCAAAACAAACAAACATGTAAGATATGTAAAGATAAAGGTAAAGGAAATAGGTTTCATAAAGAAAAAAGATGTTGGTTCAGGAAACAAGAAAAAAAAATTGAAAATAATTCTCTTTTGGACGTACAGAATTTTGAAAATCCAAAAAACTGGAGAGTACCCATTAATCATACTCAAAGTGACATTGAATAACCTCATAACTGTTCCAGCAATATATGATACAGGATCAACTATATCTTTAGTAAATTCAAGATTATTGAATTTGAAATCTTGTAAACCAAATAAAAAAAATGAGGTAACTTTGAAAACGATTAATGGTGTGAGTAAAATAAGTGGAGTTGTTAGGTTGAAAGTCAAAATTATGAATATAGAGACAATTATGAATGTTTGTATTGTAAATGATGATAATTTCAATTATGATTTTCTAATTGGTCTCGACTGTATTGGCAGATTCCGATTAAGTCAAAATGATAAACTCGAAATTGAACAAAATATGCCAAATTGTAACTGTACAAATGAAGTAACAATTATTTCAGATAGAAATGGTAGAATAGAATCAGCTGATTCTTCACAAGAAATTAATTTCAATGACGATATGGAAATAAAGAATTTCGAAGCCATGATAGGTAAATTGAACGAAGAAGATAAGATCAAATTAGAAAATCTAGTGGATAAATATGCAACGATATTTGCGAAAGATAAATTTGATGTAGGAAAAGTTAAAGATTATGAGGCAAGAATTGATTTACAAATGGACAAATACTGTAGCAAGAGACCGTATAGGTGTACTGTAGAAGATAAAAGAGAAATCGAATCACAAATTGCAGAACTTTTGAAGAGAGAACTTATTGAGGAATCTTATAGTCCGTTCGCAGCACCGGTCACATTAGCTTACAAGAAGGATGAAGAGAGAAAAAGCAGATTATGTATAGATTTCAGGGAGCTTAATAAAATTGTAGTACCTGAGCCACAGCCTTTTCCGAGAATTGAAGATATCCTGGTAAAAACTCGAAATTGTAGATTTTTCACAAAATTGGATATAAATTCTGCATTTTGGTCAATACATATTTATACAGATGGAAGCATTTTAGGTATAGGAGCAGTAATGAAACAACCACAACCAAATGAGGATAATAAGAAAAACCAATCGCCTACTTCTCAAGAAAGTTGAATGAGGCACAAAAGAAGAAGAAAGCTATATATCTGGAAACACTAGCAGTTAAAGAAGCAGTACTTATTGGCAGCATTGGTTGATGGGAAGATCATTCAAAGTTTTTACAGACCATAAACCACTACAGGATCTGAATATAAAAGCGAGACCGGATGAAGAATTAGGTGACCTCACTCTCTTTCTGTCACAGTTTGATATGGAAATAAAATACAATCCTGGAAAGTACAATGTAGAAGCAGACTGTCTCAGTAGAAATGCAGTATTGGAAGCAGAAAATAATCAAGAAAATATATTGAGAACAGTAAATTTTGTTAGTCTTCAAGATATTATAATGGATCAAAGAAGCAATAAAAATATCAGGATAGGAGATAAGAGTGTGATACAAAAAAAAGGTGTTTTCTTCGAGAAGAAAAACAAAAAAGAAAAAATCATTCTAACGGAAGAATTCAGTAAGAACCTATTAAAAAACATACACCTTAACATGGGTCATATTGGTATTAATCAAATGATATCTATGCTTTCTCCTCACTACATATCAGAAAATTTCTTGAGTAATATAAGAAACTTTGTTCAACTTGCGAGACCTGCATAAAAAATAAAACAAGAATTAAAAATAACTATGGCACTCTTTCACAACTAGGTCCAGCAAAAGAGCCATTTGAAATAGTATCTATCGATACTATTGGTGGATTTGGAGGAACTAGATCAACAAAAAAATATCTGCATTTATTAGTGGATCACTTTTCAAGATACGCGTTTATTTTAACTTCAAAAACACAAATCAGCTCAGATTTCGTAAAATTAACAAACAAAGTTTTGAAAGAGGGAAAGATTAAACAAATTTTAACCGATCAATATCCAGGAATAAATTCAAAAGAATACAAGAATTTTTTAGATGAAAAAGACATCTCGCTGATATTCACTGCTGTGAATGCTCCATTTTCAAATGGTTTAAACGAGAGGTTAAATCAAACGCTAGTTAATAAAATTAGGTGTGAGTTGAATGAATTAGAAAATAGAGCTTCATGGACAACAGTAGCTCATAAATGTATAGAAAAATATAATAAAACAATCCATACGGTAACTAAGTTCAGCCCAGAATACTTGTTGAAAGGAATCAATAATTCATTGATACCTGACGAATTGAAAGTAGGAGTGAAATATTCTTTGAATGAAGATAGAAAGACTGCGTTGGAGAATAGTATAAAATACCACCAATATAATAAAAATTATTTGATTCACATAGAAAGGAATATGACTTCAAAGTTGGTGACCTGGTTTATGTTGAAAATGGAAACCGATTAAATAATAAAAAGTTAGATGAAATAAGGATTGGTCCTTTTAAAATTGCAGAGAAAATTTCAAATTCTATTTATAGAATAGACACAGGGCATAGGAAAAAAGAATCGAATCTTTTTCATGTCACGAAACTTATTCCCAAAATTGAAAATTCTTAGAATTTTCATTCCGAGGAGGGAAGATGTAAGAAAGCTTACACTTTCTTAATGTGTTTTTTTATTTTCGAACAAAGTCGTCGGTGTTTATATATTTGTCAAATTGAAATTTCATTATTGTCAAAAGTTGTGAATACGAACATTGAATGTAGTTTCTTGTTTTCAAGAATTTCAAGATATATGTAGATTACTGATGGTATTTAATGAATAATACTTGTTTTCAGAATAAGAAACACATCTTTTTGTTTCAACAACATAACATTATATAAATATGTGGATGTCTTGAAAACATGTCGAGAAAAAAAAATTGGTACCTTTGTATCAATTTGCCGTTTTTCTATCTATTCAAACAAAAATAGTTCTAAATATTATTATATTATTCCAATTTGTGACTACAATCTACAAATATTCGATGTTTCGTATACAGGAATGGAATGGAAAGTTTTTTGAATGAAATGACTTGTGAAGGATCTGGAGAATTCATCAATTTTCGCAAAATGTTACCTGCAGATTTTGAATTTCTCTTGAACAAAATTCAACCGATGATAAAAAAAAGAAGATACGAGATTGAGAATTGCAATTCCCCTTAAATTTAGATTGGCGATAAATCTGCGATTCTTGGCCACAAGGGATAAGTTTACACTATCTATTCAAATTCTAAATATTATTATATTATACCAACTTGTGACTACAATCCACAATTATTCGTTGTTTCGTATACAGGAATGGAATGAAAAGTTTTTTGAATGAAATGACTTGTAAGGATCTGGAGAATTTATCAATTTTTGAAAAATGTTCCCTGCAAATTTTGAATTTCTCTTGAACAAAATCAACCGATGATAAAAAAAGGAGATACGAGATTGAGAATTGCAATTCCCCCTAAATTTCTTGGCCACAAGGGATAAGTTTACACTATCTATTCAAAGTTTCAGAACCCATTATCTCAAAAATTCCCTGAAATGTGCAGAGCTATCAACATTATACAGATAAAAAAACGTAAATATAATTCACACTTTAAAAATTAAAATTGAATAAAAAAACAGGAAAATGTATTTTCAAGAGCAATTCATAGATTTTTTATTTTCCATCGTGGACTTTTTTTCGATAATAATAAAAACAATATTTTCGTAAAAATTATTAAATTTCGTTAGAGCGCAGGGCGATCTTTTGTCAGTACAGCAAACAGCAACCTAGCTGAAGTAATCACTCACTGCGCCCGTATTGCCAGTCCCTTTGACTTCCGTCCGAAAAACCGCCAATTTAGCCCAGTCAAATTAGCATTTCACCTCGGAATGAAAGATAATAAGCTGAAAATTGGTATGAACCTTTGTTTTGTCATTCTAAATGTTGTCTCAAAAGTCACAAATGCTATCGTGCCGGCGTCTTAAGATATTGAAGGTCAAAGGTCATCAAAATCGGTTTTTTGCGAATATCTGCCTTCCTATTGCTTAAATGAGATTTGTAGTTATTATGAAAGTTGTAGACTATAAAATTGTCTACAACTTTTGTTTGAACTTTTTTTCATTCGACCAACCGTTTTTGGGGTAGAGCGCGAAGAGTGCGCAGCGTACAGTCATATGACCTAATGCAGGGTCAAGCGTGAGTTACGGTTAGCAGTTCGTTGTATAAAGTCAATTATTCACTTAACAATTATAATTATTAAACAATGCCCATTATTTATGTTCTATTCGTTAATTTTTTTTCAATTTAATTTTTTTAAATAGCGCAGAATTCGTGTCACAGCCACTAAATGCGTGTAAAAATAAAATGTGTTTTTAGTACGAGGATATTGGTTAAAACTTTTAGAAGAGTATATTTGTGTGTTGACATTGCCTTTGTCAACTTTTTTGAGGAAAATTTCCTGTTGATGGGATTGAGTACGTCCAATTAAAATAACGAACAAATCAATATCTTCTCCTATGATGACAGCAGTCTTTTGATGCTCTGTTAAGGCAATAGCTGTGTCAATGATGAGAACATCAGCATCATCTCTGACTTGTTTTGTTGTGATATTACCAGTTTCAAATTAGACCGATTTGATGAAAATTTTCTTGACTGATTGGCACAATCATTGTTTCGTCAAATCAAACTTCATATGTTCTTCTTAGTTGTTCCTTTGCTTTAATATTTTTACTATAGTCGGAATATCCGTCAAATACAATAATTTAATTACTTACTTATTTTAATTAAATATAAATAATTAATAATTAGTACATAAATAATGGGCATTGTTTAATAATTATAACTGTTAAGTGAATAATTGACTTCATACAACGAACTGCTAACGTAACTCAAGCTTGACCCTGCATTAGGTCACAACAAACAAGTCAGAGATGATGCTGATGTTCTCATCATTGACACAGCTATTGCCTTAACAGAACATCAAAAGACTGCTGTCATCATAGGAGAAGATATTGATTTGTTCGTTATTTTAAGTGGACGTACTCAATCCCATCAACAGGAAATTTTCCTCAAAAAAGTTGGCAAAGGCAATGTCAACACACAAATATACTCTTCTAAAAGTTTTAACCAATATCCTCGTACTAAAAAACACATTTTATTTTTACACGCATTTAGTGGCTGTGAACGAATTCTGCGCTATTTAAATAAATTAAATTGAAAAAAAATTAACGAATAGAACATAAATAATGGGCATTGTTTAATAATTATAATTGTTAAGTGAATAATTGACTTTATACAACGAACTGCTAACCGTAACTCACGCTTGACCCTGCATTAGGTCATATGACTGTACGCTGCGCACTCTTCGCGCTCTACCCCAAAAACGGTTGGTCGTATGAAAAAAAAGTTCAAACAAAAGTTGTAGACAATTTTATAGTCTACAACTTTCATAATAACTGCAAATCTCATTTAAGCAATAGGAAGGCAGATATTCGCAAAAAACCGATTTTGATGACCTTTGACCTTCAATATCTTAAGACGCCGGCACGATAGCATTTGTGACTTTTGAGACAACATTTAGAATGACAAAACAAAGGTTAATACCAATTTTCAGCTTATTATCTTTCATTCCGAGGTTGGCCCCCTTTTTCGTCTAATTTGACTGGCTAATTCGGGGAGCATGAGGCAGCAGAGGATTCACGGCATGCAGCAGGGAAGTATAGTGATTACACTCAGCCTTCAGCCCCTGCCCACTTCCCTGCTCACTTCCCTGCTTCATGCCGTGGAAGTGGGCTGGGTGAGTGTAATCGGGGTCTTACGTATATTTCGAGTAGACAGTGTTACCACGTCTATCTCAAACGCATATCTAGTTTCTTATTTGAAATGCAACTACCTATATTTTCATTTATGTATCGATTCAATACCAAATTTGCACTGAAACCTACTAAAGATAATTTTTTGGCCATGCACTGTTGCCAAGTTATGCACAAATTCGTGAAAATTTTGACATCTGCATTGCCAATTGGGAAATGCAATATCTCGATTATTTTCTATGCGAACGGAACCAAACTCAGCAGTCTCATAGTAAAGGATCCATGAATTCATGTGGTAAATTTAGTATTTTGATACATCGTAAGGCTCTTCGAAGATTTTACAGCGTTCGATTCGAAATAAAAAATGAATGGCAGTCTCCTTTCACTAATTATTTATTTTGTATAGTTTTCGAATCAGATGAAAAATACTGAAATTTTTAAGTATTTATCGTCATACATCTAGAATTTCTGTTACTTATTCATTTTTTCAATGAAGACAAAAGTCTCCAAAGATTGAACATTAATAGTTATCTATCCAACTATTAGAGACAGCGACTGATGGTCAAGATATTTTAATTTGATATTTCGAGAAAATTAGTTGCTAGATTAATAGCCGAGTTGATTACAAGATTTTTCCGACGATCTCAACATGAATTGTGTATGAATTCTTGATTGAAATACATCCACATTTTGCACAAGACATTCATTTGACCATGTTCCAGTAGAGTTTTGACATTTCCCGTAGTGCTTCTGAATACTTTGTGTACGGTTGTCATGAGGATGGCACATTAAAATTGCATGAATTGTGTTTGAAATGAGTCGTTAATGTGCAGTTTCGTACACCTTTTATTTCGAGGTTGGCGGAAAAATGGTGAATTATTGATTAATTCCGTATATCTACGTTGAAGTTAAACCGTCTTTTCATTTTGAGGTCGACGGAAAATAATCAGAATCGATTTAATATTATTAATAATTTATTTTTATAATACCCTTATATTCGATATTTTCATTCGCATCTTCTGCGATTATTTTTTCTGTTAAGAACACTTGTTATCAGGAAATATCATTGCGCACATTTTGATCAATAATTTTGGCGAATAAACACCTGTACATTTTTTAATTCACAACATAAAACGAAATACCCTTTATACTGACCAACACAAACGATCGACCGCACGGATTAGAACTGTCGGACATGACCGTTTTTACAGCAAATTCAGAGCTCATTAAAAAAACCCATTTATCCCGAACGAGAACTCAAACCTGGGAAATATAATTTCATCAAATGGAATTTCTTGTCCCGTTCCGGTTGAATTATAAGCATTTAAACATTTCCGGTTCCATTCATTCGTTGTGATGTGTCCCGAATTTGTTGAATTTTGTTCCAACATTTCCTTTCAATTAGGGGGTAAAACGAAAATTTACCATTAATTTGCCGCAGGTACGGGAGCGGAGCGTATGAAGGCAAAGCTGCCGTCCCCTTTGGAAGGATTCTGTCAGGGAATTTGAAAGAATTATGGAATGGAATTTTTCGCATAGGCGAAGTCCAATATGGCCCACACTGAATGATCTACATAATATTATTCGTGGGATACTTTTTCGAAAGTAATTGAAATCTTTTAGGTATAGGAATTGGTAACGAAAAATTCGAAGATTCCACGTAAG
>CM024242.1:97398723-97455437 GCA_013421045.1 Propylea japonica
AAAAAAATCAATGAATATGAGTAAGATTTATTTTCAGCATATTTTACATAATTATGATAGGAATTTGCATACTATCGATGTTTTTTCTAGGCATACCAGACACTCTTTGAACGCTAATACATAATCGATACATGTCACCATATACCCACAAGGTGAAAAAACGATGGTCAACTGCCATTGAAACAAATTTTACATTTTTTTGTTTAGGATTCGAAATGTCGTAAATAACTTTCTTTTGATGAATTTTATACTTCTCACACAGAATGATACAACAATACAGAGAGAGTAAGTGGATTACTGCTTGCAATAATATAAATCAGTCCCAAGGCAAAAAATTATTTAATGAGGTGAATAAATATCCATATAAAGAATATTTCACGTACCTACATTGGTCAAGAATAACCAAGAATATACATCAGAACACTACAAAAAAAGATACAAATTTTGCGACGACAACCTTTTTGATAAGAACAATAAACACAAATAGATGAATGGTATGAGAATTATTTCAGAAGACAAGATGAAAAGGTGAACCAATTTCAACAGAGCCGGAACTAGGATTCTAGCGCCTGTGGCAAACTTTCAAAATGCGCCCTTGAAGAAATTCATTTTCAATAAATACATGTTTTTCATACCTAATTGACATTTATTGATTATATTTCGAAGAACTTTTTTATTCAAAATAATCTCCCATATTTCTCAAAAGGTAATGAATAAAAACGATAAAAAAAATTGTTATTTATTCTCAAAATACTATAAGTATACTGTTATATACAGGGTGTCCAGTCGATTGACGTCAATAAATTTTTTTTAGATTCCTCAGATCTGTGGCTATCAAAATACCCCATGTATCTATTGCGATATTTTGTAGTTCTTGGGTAATAATTTGTGTGTGTTTTTTTAAATGTATTTTGCCACCTTGGATTGAACAATTCATATATGAATTCATATGCAGTGAGGATTTTGCAATTTAAATTTTTTCAACATAGCCATTTTGAATGTCGCTTCAATAAAAAAAAATATAGCTTCCGGAAATTACTGTAAGTTACCCAAAAAAGGTTTGAAAACTAGAACAGTTTTTCGTAGGATGTACTCAAATATTTACTTTCGATTTAGAAATATAAAGAGGATTTTTCAGCTTTTAGTTAAGTTCAGAAACTTTGCGGAATACTAAGCTACAAAAGTCATAGGAAAAAAAAGGTACTTAATGGCACTTTTTTTGTTGTAATCTGCCTTGGAAGGCGAAAAGGCATAAAATCATTGAAACCTGATAGAAGTGGTTTTTATTCTTTTTATCATTTTTATGGTAGATTAAACTTAAAAATGGGATTTCAATTTGATTTTAATTGAAATTCTCGTGAAACAACTGTAGCTCGTGACTTAAAATAATTTTGGTCCACACCACTGATTGAAGATGTTAACATTCGTCAAATTGTTGTGAAATTACCTTTTTTAGGATAGGATAAAATACATAATACGGAAAAATCACCTTTCGCTTCAATAAATGTGCAAAATCTGTGCCTCCAATTTGAATACATTATCGACAACGTACTGAAAGGTGACGTGTCAATTGCTTGCAGCTACTCGAATATTCTTGATTTATTTTTCTTTTTGTTTCTGTTTCGTTGTTGGTTCCCTTCACGCATATTGGCACTTTGTGAATCTCCAAACAAAAAATCCAGAAAGATGATTGGGCGTGCAAGGCTGATCGAATAGCCTGCGCGTTTACCAGACCTCAATCCCATGAACTTTTTTATTTGGAGATTTTACAAATAGCTAGTGTACGTGAAGGGAATTACCAACGAAACAGAATTGAGTTGAAACCTTTCAGAAGCGGAAAGAAAAATAAATCAAGAATATTCGAATAGCTTCAGGCAATTGACTCGTTACTGTTTACGTTGTCGACAATGTAATCAAATTGAAGTCACAGATTTCGAAAATTTATTGAAGTGAATAGTAATTTTTCAGTATTATGGTCTTTAATTTTCTATCCCAAAAAACAGTTAATTTCACAACTAGCAATTCTCACGAATATTAACATTTTCCATCGAAAATGAATGTTTGAGTACATCTTACTAAAAACTTTAGTTCTAGCTCTCAAGCCTTTTTTTGGCAGTAATTCCAGAAAGCTAAATAATTTTTTTTATCAAAGCAACATTCAGGACTACCATGTTGAAAAATTATAAAGTGCAAAATACTCACTGCATAGGAATATATGAATTTTTCAAACCTTAGCGACAAAATACATTGAAAAAACACTCAAAAAATCATAACTCGAGAACAACAAAGAATGGCATTATATACACGAGGTATTTTTGGATAGCCACAGGTTTGAGGAATCTACAAAAAATTCATTGTAGTCAATCGGCCGGACACCCTGTATAAACATTAAAGAAAGTATTAAAATATGAAGACAACAAAAAATAAATGGATGAATGAATACGCCACTCTGAAATAAAGGGCTTATAGTCATTTTCATTTGAAATGGAATATATCATTTTTTACATTTTGCGCCCCTAGGTCGTTTGCGCCCGTGGCAAATGCCTCCTTCGCCACCCCCACGGTCCGGCTCTGAATTTCAATAGAAGAAGCAGAATACTACCAACTACTACATAGCTCCAAAAACAGCACTCCAGGCGAAGACGATTGTTCTAAAGAAGTTAGATGATACAATACATAAACATCTGCTAAAAATCTACGATTCTGTTTGAATGAGTACATATTCCCTGATATATGGAAAACAGGACATATCATTAATATTCCCAAGGCAAATTTGGAAAGACAGAGAGTTGAAAATTACAGACCCATTACCTTATTACCTGTACTGGGAATTGGAAAACTATATGAAAAAATAATAAAATCTAAACTTTCAACTTATATCGAACCACATATACCGCATCAGTTCCAATTTGATTCAGGAGTAAGAGATCAACCTACCACCCGCTCACCATTCTCACATCCAACATACAAAACTCAACATTGAAGAAAATGAAGTCTGCAGTTTTAAGTCTCGATATACAAAAAGCCTTTGACTGTATGTGGCACAGAGGACTGCTGTACAAGCTGCACAAAATCAATATGCCACCTCATCTCATTAAACGTTGTAAACACTTCCTGGAGGGCAGGACATTAGCTGTCAAAGTTGGAATAATTACGTCTTTAAACTTTCATGCTGAGCAAGGCACTCCTCAGGGTTCTCCACTTTCGACACTCCTCTTCAATTTCTTCTGCCATGATATCATCCTAGAATACATGAACTCCCTCTACATTTTACAATTTGCAGACGACACAACTCTGGTATCCCATGCACGAACATTAAAAACCTGCATACAGAAGCTCCAAGAACTCCTTGGCGAAGTCTCTAATTGGTTCCGGAAGTGGAGAATGAAAATTAATCCAGACAAGTCACAGTTTATAATTTTCGACCACAAAATCTCTCTTGCATCACCAACTTTAAAGATTAATGATAAAATCATAAACCTGGCACCTGCAATGAAATACCTTGAAATGAACATTGACAATAAATTAAACTTCAACCTACACACCAAGTTGATGAAGAAAAAAACCATATCAAGAGCCAATATTTCTCCAAGCTATCTTATAGAAAGCAAGGCATTAACATCAAAAGTGCATCAATAATATATAAGACAATCTGCAGACCCTTATTAGAATATGCCCACCCAGTGTTTGCAAACTGCAGGCCTCCAGCAATTAAAAACGTCACAGTAGCAGAAACGACAGCACTAAGAGCCATCCCAACAATCCACTTCATAATCCTCCAACAATCTACTTTATCTCCATACCAAATAGAGCCTATTGAGATAAGAATGAGCAGGCTAAATAAGTCATTCTATAATAGGTTACAGCAGTTAGGCGAAGTGATATCTCAATTTCAAGAAGACGGAAGGCAAACATCTAAAAGAAAATATCCAGCACTCCCACTAATAGCCAAATCAAAACTTTAAATCATAAAATTAAAATATTCTTATAATACATAAAACTTTAACCTTTATCTTAAATTAAAAATAATCAAATGTAACAAAGATTGTTAAGTTACAGGCTGAAGGACCCATGGTCGATGGCCAATTGCATATGCAATAAGTACTGTTATTATTATTATTATACTTCTCATAAACAGCTTCAGCAAAATCTGGCACCTTTTTTCAACAGTAGAAAGTTGTAATGGGGAACCAAAGTGCGTGTTGTGCCCAATGATCATCATCATCACATTCCATTCACTATTCCACAATAGAAACGATTGATCACCTACGTCGAGATAGTAAAATCCTGCGTCTGATAATTCATACGCTTTGATTAATTCCTGTAGGTCGATAGCCTAGTTTCGTATAGGATCTGATTCAAATTGTTGAGACCTTTGACCTTTTTGTATGCTTAACTTTTCGGATTGCGTAAAATCTTCAGATCGGGAGTTTGGTAAGATTTCTACACCTTGTTGTCATCTACAGTTTGAAGATACTCAGCGGCTAAGATGTACCAAAATGATTAGGATGTTGTTTGAGGTAAAAACGATACTGATAATGTAGAATATAAATACGACTGGATGTATTTATTATATCAAAAACGATTGAGAGTTATTGACAGGAGATACTTGACGATAATTTTGAATTTAATTCAAGCTGTATATTCACTCAGTAATCAGGAAAAAATTGATGAGGAACATTATTGATTAATAAGTAATTTTTCTCAGAGTGTTTTCCTTTATATCAGACCGAATTATATATCATAAAATGATTCTCTGGATAATCACATAAAGATCTTTGTTTTGAACATCCTAAAAAACACCCTATGCAGATTCTAAGTTGTAAGCCTCAATAATTAAATCATTTAATACTCTTCGTTTGAATGAGATATTTTATGAGTAATATATTCATTGTTCAATTTAAATACTGAGGAAGAAAATAATAGGAATGCGACCTGATCGCTTATCGTAGGAATGATTAAATATATACAGGTTGTTCTAAATGAAAGGTGAGTGTGTTTTAAGGAATTTTGAATATGAATTCTATGCTCTTGATATTTGTGAACTTTCTGATAATGAAATACTGGTTGTTTAAATCGATCATTATAAAATTTTTTCAATAAGGATATCTCATGCTTCCAATAAGTTTATTGACATAGGACAGAAGGCTGAGTTGTGCAGAGAGTCCTCCTCCGATATTGAGGAAAAATATAGTTAAGATGTATAATCAGATCTTTATTATTACAGATTTCTCAATTATAACTCATAGATTACGATTTCAATATTAGAGTTATGAAATATGAATTTTATCATTTTCTCAACCCTTCCCCATTTCAACTTATCCAATCCACAACCTATCTTAGGCATAGCTAGATATGTGTCGTTGTTTTTCTCACAGCAGGCTCTTAGATTTTTCAGTGTATTCCACAAGCTTTCATATGATGGTTTATGATAATAGTTGATGTTTTCTTTCAATTCAATTCAGCTATTTCTCCTACATTTTTATTTTGTTGTCGTAATTTATCCACTGATTCATATATATTTTTAAATTGCAAGGCAATACCTGCTCCCATAACTAATCCAATGGGTTAGATTCTGGTGCCAAAAAAAAGTTTCCGTTTAGGGGCTTATCCATTGTTAGTATCTAAACAACAATTAATCAAAAATGGTTGATTTTTCAATACATTCAAAACTACCTCTATACGAAGATGAAATATAATGATTGATTATTTGTAGTCAACAGATCTAACACGGAATTGCATTTTCATTTATAGGTACTATTCTAGTATTCTGTTACATTTCCTGTTGATCCATCGTGGGAACATTTTTTTCCATTTTTGTGGTTACCTGCTCGAATCTTATAATCTTATTCTAATTAGTGTCTTTATCACAATGCTGCGGTTACATGTCCTTTGATTACCTATAATATAAAGAGGCTTCTATAGTTCATATTTTTCAAAAACTAGTCTGAAACGTTAACAAATATACCTCGCCTGAGTGGTGTTTTAGTGTGATTTTCGATCTGGTGAGTAATATTCCCTATTAAAGATGGTCAATAAATTTTCTTTCGGGTGTGTCCGAATTCAATAGTAGCTCATCAACTATAATATTTTATTTCATGAGGCACCATCATAACTTTATGATTAAGCTGATTGTTTTTTACAAATTCTATGATTGATAGTATCCGTTTTGTATCCGTTTTTGTTTATGAATATCCGCTTTATATCCGTTTTTATTGATGAGTATCCGCTTTATACCGTTTTTTTTTGTTCATGAGTATCCGTTTTTATTCACTTATATCCGTTTTATATGAAAGTATCCACTTTAGTATCCGTTTTGCATCTTCGACTATATTCGGATACATTCGGTTACGTTCGGCTATTTCGAAAAAATATCTTCGGTTATCTTCGTATCCTAATAACGGTATATTTTTGGTTGTCATAGTTAAACTATATCTTTAACCTACATAAGGAGCTTATTAGATATACTCCGTTCACGAAAGGTTGAGCACATAGTAGGCGTTTCTTTATTTATCTGAAGTTGGCAGTATTTACTGTCATAAAGTAAAATGAAGTCAACGTTGCCGAATGTACCCGGTCTCGTCCGACGAGCTTGAGAGTTATCAGAGAACTCTATGCAATATTGACAACATTGCGTATCAATCTGACAAGAAAATAAACATCATAACCTAAAATTGTAGTATACACAGTGGAATATGTCAAATTATCATGGCCAATCGACGGCTCAACCTTTCGTGAACGGACTATACAAGTGAAGGCAATTTTCGTTCATTTACATGCCTACTTAAATTATTAGACAGAGTGAATTTTTCTACAGATTTCTCATCTCATTCTATTCTATATCTACTACATTTCCGTTTTTGTATCTACTTTACATTCTTAGAGATGGCGCTAGTGATAATATAATGCTAGATAGTACTCATAAAACTTATTCAAGTATCTTTTTGTAAGTTGAGCGAAAGTTTTTTCATTTCAGCAAAAATGTTCAACATAGAGGATTGTCTTCGCCTAATAAAGTCGTTATTGGCTTCATTTATATCTTCATCTAATAGAAGATTTTAATCATGGATTGAAGGAATGTCCTTAGCTGTGCGGCGAATTAATAAACGGTTGAAATGTTCCAAAACTGTTGGGGAAAAGCAAAGATTGCTAACTGTGTTGAACCACGTAAAATCATATCGTTCACAATTGAAGTCCATACGAAAACAAGGTGCAGGACTGAGTACGCGAAAGGAAACTGCTCGAGATAGAGTTCATTGGGATGACTCATTATCTACCTTTGAGCCAAGGATCTGAACAGGAATTATCACAAATCTGAAACATAAGACCCTAAAGATTTCTGGTGGACTGTGAAGCTATATTTCGGCGAAGAACTCTGAACGCATTGAAAAAAGATGCAGCTGTTAAAGTGAATATGGTGTTTTGTGGAGAGTTTCAGATCATGACAGCTAATAAAGTTCAGAAGGAATATAAATATTTTACCACATCCAATGCACCTATTTACCGAGATACAAACATCACAGAATGGTTCAATAGGAATGTCTTGCTACCCATCTTAAAGGAACTCGAAGAATTCCAAGAAAGGGATAGTGGATGGGCTTTGGTGAATGTTGTTAACCTTGGGGTGAATATAAACAAGTTTACACCCCAACTTGGATCTTCGTATATTCCATTACCTCCTCAAATCCTGAAGAAACAAGCTTGTATCAACATAAAAAACAATGATGATGCATGTTTTGCTTGGGCTGTGACTGCTGCATTACACCCCGCTGAGAAAGATCCCCAAAAATTATCCAAGTATCCACATTATTCCAAAGTGTTAAAGCTCGAGAGACTAAAGTTTCCCATGACAATGAAGCAAATACCCAACTTTGAGAAACAAAACCAGATATCCATAAAAGTCTATAGTCGAATTTTGGCGATGTAACTACATCTAACTATGACGTCATGGTAAGCTGACGTAAAGCGATTTCGAATGGCTTTTGCGGTTGGTTCATAGTTGACCGGTCGGTACATCAACGATGACGTCCGACCTCCGGTTGGTTCCGGCCCATTCGAATTCTTCCTTAACGAAACGGTTGGTTGATCGGCGAGCTGTCAAGTTCAATTCAGAGATAGAAGGCGAACACTAAACAATTTCCAAAACTCTAAATTATTTTTTTAATCTTAAACAAATAATAACAAACATTTTTGAAGTAACAATAACAATAGTTATGGCCGATGGCGGGAGAAGGTAGAATAAAAAGAGATAGAACTATGAACCAGAGATCGAACCGTGCTGCAGAGCACGGTTCGAGTTTCGGTTAACCAACCCTGAACAGCTGATTTATTACGTCATCAATTCATGAACCATACAAAAACCAATATCAATCGAAAGCGGTTGGTCAACAAATGACGGACCTATTCATGAACCAACCAAGAACCAACATCAATCGAAATCGCTGTGTAGTTACGTAGTTACATGTTACTCAAATTTTGGCGAATCTTCTATCTAACTATGACGTCACGGTTACTCGAGTGGTATGTATTTGTATCTCTTTCTAATGAGCGAAATGGAAATAATTTTGGATCATAGATTCAAGAACAAAATAATGGGATTTGGTAGTCTGTGGGAGATTCGAAATTTATTGTTATATTTTACCTTAGATTATTTACACCAAGATAGAGCATAGTGAGAGAGAAAACGTGGCCGAAATAAGATAGCAATATGTTTATTATTTTCGTCAAAATCAAAACACATTCCCGCAGCTCCCTATTGGTGGCTTTCTACCACGTGACCTGGACGTGCGAATGAATTTCATTATGGCCGCCTTCTTTGACAGCTGATGCTTAGGTGGAACAAGTTCAAACTTATCGTTTTGAGTTAACCAAGTGATTTTGTAGTGAAAACGAGGTTGTACAATAATTATTTGCTGTATTAAGCTGAAAAATGGTTAATTCCTGTGTGATATGTAAAAAAAGCACCAGTAAAGACTGCGGGCGATCCATACATCGGTAAGTAAACACAACAAATAATAATTTACCATAGGCGTAGCTAGGAGTACCTAGCTCTCAATATAAGCATATTGTAAACTTATTTTAAAAGCATTTTCTTTTAATAGAATGCCTAGTGATAATGCCAGACGGAAATTATGGATGGATCAATTAAATTTGGGAAATACAAATTAGCGAAGGAGGTATATGTTTGTTCTGACCATTTTTCTGATGAAGACTTCCTATATAAATCAGCAAAAAGATTTTTGAAAACTGAAGCTATTCCGTCCAGGATTTCGTCATCGATTCATTGGTAAGTCTATTGAATATTATGAGGGTGTTTTATTCAAATTTGATTTGGTGAATCGAGTAAGAAGCATGCTCACACATCTGATTTTGTATCAGAATCAATAAGTTTTTTTTTTATCTTTACAATTGTTAGTTTTAAGTTTTAGGGTGATCAGGGTGTATAAACACTCTTTTTTGATCGTGTACTTTTCGATCCTGTTTGGATTCAATTACCAAGGACAATAGCAGTAGTAGATTCTTAGTTATTTTATTATAAACATTTCTGAAGAATCGATTATCAGTATATTTTAGTTACCTATCGTATTTCTTCAAATCATTATTGTAAAAATCATTTATTTTATGTTACATGTTATTTTTTATGGAAGTTATTAATACATCCTTGCTTGATAATCAATCCTGATTATGCAGGCTTTCAAGTTCAATTGCTATTCCACTTTAAATACTGATGCCCCGTCCATTCCATTGCAAAACTAACAAAATTCCAATCATCTATCTTATATAGTGAAACAAAACTATACATTCATACTATCATTTGCCTTCAAAGGTGCAGGTAATGGATGGACAAGGTTTCAGTAAGTAAGTAAGGCCTATTACAGCATTAATGAGATCTGATATGATTATACTTCACACTTGATGTAAAACTGACCTATCTAATACATTTTCATGTCGAACTGGATCAATAAATTTATTGTTATTTTGTTATTCAATTTAACATAGTATTCAGGTGTAATATCCTTAAATTTCAAACCTTTGCAGTCAAATGAGCTCCATTTGTAATAACATGGTGGTCCCCAATAAAAATCTGGACTCAACTCAGAACAAGATATCAAGCTGTGTTAAAATCCAAATTTAGATACAGCATCGTCTTGTATGGTAATAACGTACCATGCAGCCTTACTGAAAAGTGACCTGAATAGATGTATTCGATATAATAGGATTGTTAATAAGATCATTGATAATGATATAACATTCAATTGTATAGGTATTTGTAATTATTAAAACCAGAACAACAATATTTGAATATCATATTTGCTATTTCAAATCTCTTTTCATATTGAATTTTTTTCGAATCGAAAATATGCCCGCACTATAAAAATTCTGCGTATAACAATGATTTAGAATAAGATGAAAACATCGGGAAGGTCAACAAAATTCATAAAATAATGACATTAATTATGCATCCAATGAAATAATAATTAAAGATTCGATAACCTTTGAAGGATTTATTTCTATTCTTAACAAATTTTTAGATCCACGCCACTGACTTCTATTTACGACAACACACTTTGTTTGTAAACAAACAGTGTTTATTATGGGAACAAAACATTCAGTTCATCTAGTAAGGGATTGCTCCATCTTGGTGTAAATAATCTAAGTATTTTACGATTGGCACAGCGACTCATCAGATTCTTAAAAATTTTTATTCCAAGCGTTATAGTTTTAGTTGCGTTATAGTTTTATTTGCCTTATAGTTTTATTTGCGTTATAGTTTTATTTGTTTTTCATTTTATTATTCCAATTATTATAATTATTTAATTTATAAAATGGATACGCTCTCCATTTTACTTAATAAAAGGCCCGTTTCTATAAATGATAGTTGCGAAGTGATAAGGCAACTGGAAAATGGTGAGTTAAAGCATTGTTTAAACTATGGTTAAAGCATTCATGCTGAACGTTAACTTATTTCCTGTATATTCTGTACTGATCTTATTATTTTATCCGATGGTTATCTGGAACTTAAGTGTTTGATATTGCAGATGATGGATTCTAGTGGATTATATCTGCCGCGCAGTTTCCATGGGAAGAATAAATTTCCTGACTGTTGAGGATTTGGGAAACCTTTCCATAGAAAGAATACAGGTGCCTGCGATGGCATTGTCGGAAGCTGCTGGACCTTCTTCTGAAGCTGCTAGACCTTCTTCTGAAGCTGCTGGACCTTCTTCTGAAGCTGCTGGACCTTATTCTGAAGCTGCTGGACCTTCTTCTGAAGCTGCTCGACCTTCTTCGGAACCAGAAGTTTCAGGAAGAGCGGTTGACGAGCGCAGCCGCCCATTGTCGAAAAAATCTGTCTGGCTCAACAAAGGAAAACCTTCGACAGACGACAGGGAGGCCACATATCAGCTGCTCCGATTGAGGGGATCAGACAAGTTCAAAAAAAAATTTGACGATAAGCGTTCAGTTAAACTGGACGTTTGGAAACAAATATCAAATGAAATGGCGCTGTTGGGGTATGCTGTGGATAATTATAGCTGTAGGCAAAAGTTTACTAATTTATACAGACAATATATTAAATTCAAACAGCATACAAGAACTACAGGCGGTGAGCGAAAAGAGCCTCCAGATTTTTTCGACCAAATGGATGCCATTGTGGGGCAGAAAGACAAAGTGAATTTAAACAATATTGTGGACAGTATGGAGGAAAGTCGTGTGAATGTAGATCTTGATTGTGATAGTGTAAGTTCGAATAATAATAATTGTGATATTAGTGTAAGTTCGAATATAAGTTCTAATAGTGAGATAAGTGCCCCTGAAGTGACAGTTCCACAGTGAAAAAACATAAAGTAACAAAAGCGGACATTTTAGAGACAATAAGAGAGACAACTGAAAAACAGATGGAGCAGCAAAAGACCGAATTTAATTTATTAATGGAGGCGATAAACGTTCAGAGCGACCTCATTAGAGAACAAAATCGGCAAAGAGCAGAATTTTTGAATCTAATGAGGGAAATGTTAAAGCCTCCAGATAAAAATTGATTGTGATAAAGGAAGGTGCAAAGTTTATAATTTTAATATTTATTTTTCGTATTACTCTATTTATTTGAAGTTTTTTATGTATATATGTTTTCTGATTAGGATAAGTTTTTTTATTTTTTATGTATATATGTTTTTGTTTTCTGATTAGGATGAACTTTTTATTTTTTATGTATAAATGTTTTTTCTGTTTTCTGATAGGATAAGTTTATATTTTGTTGTTGTGATTATTTTGATTGTTTTTTTGTTCAGGAGATTTAAAACTAATTTGTTGTTTATTTTTTAATAACCAAATAAAATTTTGATTTACATTCACGTTAGTTATCTGTTTTGCCATAGCAAATCAGTTATTTCCCTACGTTTAATTAATCCACTAGCAACATCATTGTCCTCATGAATTCTTCTTACACTGATCTCATTTTCTTCTACTTCAATGTGATCCCTTTTAAAATGCAAAATTATGTAGTACGCAGCAGGCGATAATTATTCCTACTGCTCGTTCAATAGAATAAGTATCAATATCTTTTAATATTCTCCACCGTCCTTTGAGTAGACCAAAGGCGTTTTCTATTTTAACTCTAGTTTTAGAAAGTTTGAAATTAAAATATCTCTCTTCTGGCGTCAAACGTCCATTATCACTGAAATCATAAAATTGCTGTTTATTGTTTGTGTAAAAATACTATGCATTTGGAATGATGTGAATTATTGAGACTGCAAAATGCTCACCGATATGGACACATAAGCCAATTCTTGCAAGGATAAGCAGAGTCCCCTACCAAGTGGTACATTCCGTAAAAGTATTCATCTTCTCCATTCGTCAGAATATTACGGTAAAGGCTACTCTCTTTCAATATCTATAAAAAAAATTGACAAGTTTCATGAATCATTTTGATGTTTCATAACAAAATAATCTTTTTCTACAAACGTCAAAAAATGACAAGGTTCGCGCATTGGCAAGAATATGCGAAGTGACCCTTTTTTTCATTTCCTTCGTTACTATGACACCGTGCGCGAAGTAGTGTGCGAAATACTTACTTCGCACACTGCATGTAAACTATATGGGATTTTTATATTTTAACTTGGTAGATTTCTTGAAATCCACGTTTTCTTTAACATTGAGTGTTGCTTTCAACATAGAATATATTGCCCATAGTTATAATACCTAATTACTTGATTTGGAAAAACAGTTCAAACCAGTTCAATATTTTTTTTCATATTAAGCTAAGCGTTATAGAAAAAATTTTGTTTGCATCTCATGCGCGAAATACTTTGGTGATCTCGACTATTTTTTTCAACTCGGCTGCGCCTCGTTAAAAAAATCAGTTCTCGATCACCAAAGTAGCATTTCGCGCACTAGATACAAAAATAACTATTTTATCATAAAATTACTCACTCTGGCATCATGTAAAGAACCTGGAAAACCAGCTGAAATATTGAAAAATAGCATCTCAGGTGAACAAATTCCTTGAATCGTAATTGAATGTTGAGACTTTCTGTCCTGATAGCTATCTTGCTGATGGACTGGTACTTTGGCTTTGAAGTGACATCCATCAATAGCCCCTATAACGCCTGAAAGATATTACATCTTAGATCAAAAGAGAAATCTTTATGATTATAGTTTAGTTGAATATCTGAATATAAAAGTTCAATTGGTATTTTTTTTTAATTTGAGAAGAAGAATTAACAAATCATTGTATTCGATCAAGATTTACAACTGAATTAAACCTACCAGGAAAACCACACATTTCTCTGAATTTCCTCTCCGTTTTAGTTGCAATAGACCAGGAAGGCCAAGTTATGAACTTGTGAACTAAGTGTTTACACATAATATTTAAGAATTGTGTAATAAAGCCATGAACTGTTGAACATGCCACATTAATTTGTCTGAAATTGAAATGATAGTTTCTTTTCTTGCTAAATATGCTATACATACAAGCAAGAATTTCTCCAAATCAATTGGAAAATGTCCACCACAATAATGTTTGCCTTCAAATGGTGTCCAAAAATGCTCATCAAAGCATGAAATGTTCTTCTATCCATTCGAAACATTAAAAAAAATCATAGTCAAGGTACCTTGAGATCCATGATTCGAAATATAATTCACATCTGAAATGTTGGTCATTATACAGAAGAGTTGACCATTGCGAAATATTTAAACGATTTTTTATTCCTCCAAGAGTGAATCAACCCTAACATTTCAGGTATATTAACACTCTGCTGATTCCCAAAAAAAGTTCTTCAGCAGCAACACACAGTTCATTCTTTTTGCCATTGGGAGATCCATCACTTCTGATAATTAATATTCACTAAAAACAAAAATTACTGTTCGAAATAAAGCATAATTAGTTTTCAGCTAATAACTATAAAATAAATTGAAACTTACCTAATCACGAAATTGAGTTTTTCTTCGAAGTTGTTTACCTTACCATGGAAACATGAGGAATGACGATTGACGGCACGGCAGGCCCAAACAAAAATTGACAGATGTAACTATGACGTCATGATGTTACTATGACGTCAGCTTACCATGACGTCATAGTTAGATGTATAGTTCATTTCAAAATGATTGGCATCTCGGGCGGCTGTGAGAAGTCGAAAATATGTTGGTATTGGTCCGTTCGGTGAATTTCGATTTGCCGATTTTAGGTTGGTGTTGAAAATATCACTGACTTTGACTTTTTCCAGTTTGAGTTAACCTCCTATTGAAGATATTTCGAATTTATTCGTGAATATTGTTGATTTAATCGACAAGTGGATTTAAATATCTCTTAAATCTACTTTGATTTGATTACTGAATTGAAAATGGCCGGAATACAACCAGATTCCTCTCATCTTACTGCAAGGGAACGCCAGGCAGTGTATCGGGTTAGCAGATATTTCTGCTAGTATTAATGGCATTGCGCTCGTTTTTCAGGTAACGATCATGTACAATGTGTTTTCTGATTAAGTAAGTTTTAAAAATTTCAGATTTCTCCTAGAACTGTCCGAAGAATTTCGGAGAAAAAAGTAGAAGGCAAGTTGCTAGAGCCAGAGTTAGCACTGGAAGGAACCTATTCCACATGATTATACATTCAAAGAGACATTAAACGACTTTATTTTTCTAAAATCAAAAACAATGAGTGTATTTGATGGATTTTTACCTGGATGTGATCTAATTCTTGACAGTGGTATCAATGATACGGATTAGCATAAAACAATGAATGGGGAACTATTTCATTAATGGATTACTGAACAATTAATACCTTCTCTGCAGTTATTTGATACATAGTGTGTCATTATCATGGGTAATGCACCATATCATTCAATCAGAGTTGATTATATACCTACGACTGCTTCTCATAAAAAAGTAATTCGGCAAGGGCTACAAGAACATAAGTTTCCTATAAATGATAAACTTAAAAATACTTGAATCCTTTGTTGGATTTTATAGAAAGTTGAATTGTTAATACAATTTTGATGTTTACTCTAACAGTTATTTTACATGTTATGTTTGCTTCGGAGCACTGCATTCAGAAGATAATTCTAATATGTAAATAAATAGTAAAATGTATAAGTCTATAAGTATTCCACTGTACTTTTAATAATTATTTTCAATGAATCTATGATTGCATATAATATTTCTGTCTCCAAATAACAATAAAATTTTTGAATAATGTTCTGAATGAATTTTCTCAATTTTGTACTCAAGCTTATTTTAGTTTTTCACTGTAAATTGTCAGTTTTAAGCAATGTTAAGTGTGTTCCTTACCCATACGATAAGGATTGAAACAAAATTTTAACTTTTGCTTCCTCTGATTTCCAAACACTCAAAGGAACTTAATCAACTTTTATCTAAAATGACACCGACAAGACCTACAAAAGCTAGATTGGCAGTTGTTTCCAATAAAAGCCAAAATATTCACCATTTCTCTATTCTAGACTTAGGGAAAACTGTGTGTCATCTTTTGGGGATCTGAAGAAATAGTACTTAATCAATATAATGGATATGTTAAATCAACAAACAAATACTCAATTATTCATATCAAACGTAACCAAGGCATATGAATGAATGAAATCATTATTTAATCTGTGCAATAGTATATTCTAAAAAAAGTATGATTTTCATACAAAAATGATAACATCTTGTGGTCCACATGTTTCACTTTAATTTTAACACCTTTGCCACACACACTCGGTTCATATTTTGGCTATTCAATGAAATATTCCTCTTACTAAAACAGACAGAATCGGTTATAAGTTTATTAAAGTTATACAATGTGGTACAATTAATGTACATACTGAATAAATTCTTTAATTTGTGTTTTTGTCTTATTATGTATGACAAATTGGTCCACACCTTTCAAAGTATCAACAAGTTCTTTTTGTTTCGTTTCACCAGTTTGGCTATCTCAGTTGAATTTGAGTTGAGCACACTCATTTTAAGTTATAATTACAAATAAATTTGTCAGAAAAAAGAAAATATATCTTAATTATCTTCAATAGAGTCTCAATCTTCATCGGTGAATTATATGAATGACATCTCATTAGAGTACTTTGATAGTTTATAGTTTTGTTTATTGAGGCAGCGACATAGTAATAAAACCTGAATCCCATCGATTAAACTGGACTGAAATATAAATGACTGTGTTTATTTTTCATGATATTCACAAGTTTAGGGGCTATACCTATTCTTTCTTCGCTCTTTAGCTGCAAATGATGGTAAATACGAAAATTTGTCAATACAGTGTCAGAAATTATATACTGCTGGTAGGTTTAGAGATTTACACAATCCTAATGGTATTTAAGAATCAGGAACATTCTCAAGCTCAGAAATTTGCTTTGGAAAATAAAAATATTGTATTAAATATATTTCTAGGTTATGTTTATTTATTTCCCTTCTCTGACTGACGAACCCACAGAAATTTTTAGTGACTTTTTAGTAACTAGAAATAAAGCCCCGACTGGACTTTCATGGCTTGCTCTGATGACAATCATTTTGAAACGAACTATAGTTACATCGCCAAAATTCGACTTATGTTTTGAAGAAGGAAAAAGAAGAACTTCATCACTTTACCTACCTACCTAACCAAGAACAAGATGGAAAGACACGTCAACTTGCTATTGATTCAAGATAGATATGATCATTGTTTAAGGAGAAGATAGTTACTCGCCCTGCTAAGGGCATTGGCTGTGCGTATGTGGCGGTACCTATTAGAATTATGTGGCAAACTCTGAATTTTTAGGGTCCATCCTAATACGCCCTCTTGGCGGATACTTGAATAATTACGTATCGGTAAAGAGGTTTCTACTTCCGCTATGAACCTATATTTTTATGACGTGAAGTTTGAAGAATCGATACATTCGAAACTGAGTAAATTCCATGGAGGTAAAGGAAGGGAAGGGAGCATATCCTATATTTCCTTTGTTCCAAAGTGTCACATAGTTCGGCCATATTAGTATGGGCAACTTTTTGGCGGGAATTTTTTGGATTCATTAAAGCACCCATTCACTGACTGAGAAACCACTTTTAACACTTAATATCTTTCTGCAACAATTGGAGAGAAAATGAACAAGAAATGAGGCACAAAATAAAATTCAACGTTTAAAATGTTCCAAGTCGGCCATATTGGTGTGTCCCTCCTTTGTTTTGTGTTGTTTTGTTTACGTGACACTTTTCAATCGTTATGCCCCTCCCCTTCCTTTACCTCCATGGTAAATTCCAACACATGTTCGTCGATGAATAGAGTGAGCCAGGGTTCCAGTTGGGAATTTTATTACTTTGATAATTACAGGGTCTGTTTATGTTATGCGATTCTAGTTTTTCTATTCTAAGGTAGTGAAGGGAATAAGTTTGAAATTTGAATCGTAGTTGAAGGCAAAATATGAAATAGAAAAAATTGAATATAAGAATAATTTTTGGTTTTTGCTAAATTAAACGTGTTTTAAATTGAATCGCAAAACGTGAATTTATTTGGTTAGACTTTATTTTGAACAAGTTTTTTTTGATAGCCATGAATTCTTCTTTAAACAAATGCGACGAATAATTAGTACCAATGTGAGGTATTTGCACTCACGAAAACTATGATAAAAACATTACCTATTTAAAAAGTTATCGCAGCGAAATTGAGGCGTTTTCCTTATTATTAAATTATTTCGGTTCAGAAATACGACTGAAGTTTCGAAATACTGACAATACTGGAATGTATTATTATTGGCAATATATTAATTCTAATCAATGTCATTGAAAAAAGAAAAAATATGCTTTGTTTCTCTTGTGTTGAATTCTTGAGTCAATATCGACTTTGACGGCAATAAATCGTATCCCTGATGACGATACGTGGTCAAATTCAATATATCCGATTGAAGTGAATTTCATTTCATGAAGGAAGATTAGTATATTATACTTAATATTCATGCAAAATTTCAAAAAATCGCATTGTGTAAACCATAGAAAATTCAATTGAAATTCGAAAAAAAAATTGCTATATTTCCAAAACAAGATATCCGTTTCAAGTGAAATTTATTTTGTGTATGAACATTGATATACTGAATGTTCATTGTTCATTCAAAATTTCAAGAGGTTCGCATCATCCGAACCATAGATTTGGTTTTTTAATTGTCAATTTTTTACATATTCCAGTTTTTCAATAATTTCCAGGATATTATTTCGATCGTGGTGAGATTCAGCATTTATATATTAAGTATCAAGTCCTATACAAATTTTTGCGGTTAAAGCCTCATTGTTCCGCCAAAGAACGAGCGTTCGAAAGGGCTTTCTTAATTTTTTATACTTATATTGCAATGGAAATTTCAATTAAACGAGTAGTGATCAGGGTACGAATGTGTCCTTTGAAAATTTTGCTTACAATTATGAGTTTCTAAGAATATCTTGCTTGGTTTGTTGGTTTGAACTGATACCTCCAGTAACGTGAACCAGAACATACGATGAGTTTCTCCTGAAAATGGCGTTAAAAAAATGCAAGAAAAGCCCCGAACAGGTACTTTTGAGCGCTCGTCTATTAGTAGAGCAATAATTCTATCACATAAAAATTGTATGGGACTTGAGATTCATGCTTAGTATATGAATGCAAAATCTAGTCACGACCGGAATTATGTTCTGGAAATGATTTAAAAAATGAAATATGTGAAAATCCAGTAATAACATTAAATTAAATTATATGGTTTACATTATGGCCACAAAATTTTGCAAAAGGCTTATTATGGGCATCTTGCATGTGGCCGCAAAATTTCATATCGATTGGTTTTGTTTTGTCTGAGATATGGCGGGACGGAAATTTTGAATGGCCATATTTTATGGAACACCCTGTACGATTTGGCTGGTTAACGAACTTCTCAAGTCTCTAGAACAAACAGAACAGAATTGTATTTGACCTCGGATTCGTCATCACAGAGTAGAACCCTATCGTTTGAGGCCGTTTCGGCTCAAAATTAGTTAATTAGAGACACAAACCGAATATTATTATTATTATAAACCCTGTCTATCCTCAACGTGTAAGTGTTTAGTGCAGTTTATGGTCCGGCGTAGTGCACTAGTCCGGCGGAGTCTTTGGGACCTCAACTAATTACTTAACTTGGCGCTATCGAGAGATGATTAACCATTTTTTTATGACCGGAATCTGATTGTATGGATCTGGACAACGTTCACTTCAACAAGACAGCACTACGTGCCTCACAACCAACTAAACCGTTGATCGAGCTTTTACGGAAAAAGCTTGGTGAAAGAGAAGGACTCCGCCAATAGCCCATTGTCAATTCAATACCTCAAAGACGGAATTCGTGAGGCTATCGAGTACATAGAGTAGCCACACTTTTCGATTTTGTTATGGAAAATTTCATTAAAAAGATATTGTTCTGTGAGCGTGGTCGTGGTGGTCATTTGCATGAAGTTATTTTCCACTATAAATTAACGGCATGAAATAAACATCCGATCATTTATTTCAAAAACTATAATTCTTCTTTTGAATTTTACCTCTAACCGGAAAACCCGAAGTGATTTGAAGCTTATAAGCGCTTGTTCATACTGGGAAAATTCATTCATGAATATCATTGGAGCTGTTGGTTTCATTCTATTATTTCTTTATGCATTCAACTTTCACCTTCAAATCCTGAACGTTTTGTGAAAAATACAAAGTTTTGAAATGTTCCTTTTGAAAACACTTTCATTACGTGGCTTTGATTATTGATACAATAATTATGTAATTCATTTATTTAAATTCAAGAGACTGCGTAGGTACCTACAAACAGGATGCCCAAATTTCTTTAGCATAAACATATCAGAGAATATAGAAATTTTTCAAACCATTCACTTCTTTAATATAATATATTTCTTTGCTACTGAGTTAAAAAATTCCTTCTAGCGATCTCACGACGAAATCGAAAATATTTCTCAAATCCCAACCCTCAGGGCCTCAGAGTAATAAAAATTTTTATTACTCTGGACCCTCGGATATTTCATACTACAGGCATACAAGAGAGAAGTTGTGGAGCAAGATGCAAGACACGTTGACGTGAAAAAAAATAGCTCGTCACTAGAGACATCTGTTGTTCACCATACCCAAAAATTAATACTCGTCTGAATTTTCAACATTGCACATATACTCCGTTCACGAAAGGTTGAGCCGTCGGTTGGTCATGACAATTTGACATATTCCACTGTGTATATTAAAATTTTAGGTTATGTTCTTTATTTTCTTGTCAGATTGATACGCAATGTTGTCAATCATGCATAGAGTTCTCTGATAACTCGCAAGCTTGTCGGACGAGGCCGAGTACATTCGGCAACGTTGGCTTTATTTTACGTTATGACAGCAAATACTGCCAACTTCACATAAATAAAGAAACGCCTACTATGTGCTCAACCTTTCGTGAACGGACTATAGGCAACCCATCATGTTGGTCCTCTTCCGGAGTGGCGCCCTCTAACGATATTGTCCAATATCCTCCAATGATATTTGAACCGAAGTAACTAACTATCAGAGACAAGATCTTGTCTCTGTAACTATCTTCTCCTTAAACAATGATATTATGATGATACTCCAGTACGATACCATTATGTATGGATTAAAAATCTCTCTCGTCTTGTATCGAGTCAACTAAGCAAAGAAGAACATAAAAAATTCTTCTGTGATAGATGTTTACGTTATTTCCGGTCGCAGAAAAACTTGATAGTCATCATGATACTAAAACATCATGATAGTCATTCAGAGGTTATTTGTGTTCTGTGTTCAGAGGATTGTGGAAACATGAATGAAACTGCGATCAAAATGCCTGAGATAGGAAACAATATCCTGAAATTTAAAAATCACAAAAACAAGGAGAAGGTACCCTTCATTATTTATGCAGATCTGGAAAGTATTTTGAAGCCTACTAATAAAAAGAATAACTATCAAGAACACAAAGCAGCAGCTGTTGGATACTATGTAAAGTGTTCATATGATGACACTCTCAGTTTTTATCGTTCATATCGAGGTCCTAATTGCATGGAATGGTTTGCAGATGAAATGAATCAATTTGCTGAAGATGTTGAAACAGTTTTCCTATGTCCTTATGATATTGATATGACGACGCAACAGGAATCTGAATTTCAGAAGGCTACCCACTGTCATATCTGTGAAGAAAGTTTCAAACCTGGAGAGAAAAAAGTACGAGATCATAATCATATTATAGCAGAGAACAATTACCGTGGAGCCGCTCATGAGGGCTGTAACATAAATTATAAGGATAGTCATACGATCCCTGTAGTATTTCACAACCTAAGTGGTTATGACGCTAATTTTGTGATAAAAGATATCGCTACAAGGATGGAAGGAAAGATTGATTTACTGCCTATAACAAAGGAAAAATATATCAGCTTTACGAAACATTATGATGATTATTGCGTACATTTCCGATTCATCGACAGCTTCCGATTCATGGCTTCTTCACTAGATCGATTATCTTCAGGTTTAGAAGATTTTCCCATCCTCAAATCACAATTCCCCCACGAACACATAAATCTTCTTACAAAGAAAGGGATAATGCCATATGATTATATCGATTCTGATGACCGTTTCCGAGAAACTTCTCTCCCACCAATTACTGCTTTCTATAATAAATTGGAAGATAAGAAATGTCCTCGAAAAAGCTATATGCGAGCTAAGCTTGTATGGGAAAAATTTCAATGTCAGAATTTGGGCGAATATTCAGATCTATATATGAAAACAGACATTCTATTATTAGCTGATGTATTTGAGCAATTTCGCTTAAGCACTCATGAGACTTATGGATTAGATCCTGCACATTATTTCACCTTACCGAGATATACGTGGGATGCAATGTTGAAACATACCAAACAAGAATTGGAGCTTCTCACAGATGTTGATATGTTTCTATTTGTTGAACGAGGAATCCGTGGTGGTCTAAGTCAAGTGTGTGGTAAAAGGAGAGCGCATGCAAACAACAGGTATATCCCCAATTATGATCCTAAGAAACCTGAAAACTACCTGATGTACTTTGATGTTAACAACCAATACGGTTGGGCGATGTCACAATACCTACCATATGGGGTTTTCAATGGTCTGATACAAATATAGATGTTACCTCCGTACCTGATGATGCTACAGAGGGGTATATTCTGGAAGTGGACCTCGAGTATCCAAGGGAATTACACGATAAACATAAAGATCTCCCTTTTTGTGCTCAGCATTACAATTCTAAGACTCGGACACCTTGCTATGCTTCTCAACAGAATGCAAAACTTATGGCTACATTACATCCAAAGAAGAAGTATATTATTCACTATAGAAATTTGAAGCAAGCTTCAAGGAATGGATTGGTTCTCACTAAAATACATAGAGTGTTGAAATTCAAACAGTCTGCTTGGTTGAAATCCTATATTGACCTTAATACTGAATTGAGGAAGAAAGCAAAGAATGAGTTCGAGAAAAATCTTTTCAAATTGATGAATAATGCGGTATTTGGTAAGTTAAATTGTACTGATATGATATCCTACTCTTTAGATTTCATACACAGATATTTACACATTTCTTTTCTATCGTTACAGGAAAAACTATGGAAAACATCAGAAAGAGAGTTAATGTTCATCTTCTAACGAAATGGGAAGGTCGTTATGGCGCCGAATCATACATTGCAAAACCAGAGTTCAAGAATTCTGTTATTTTCAACGAGAACTTGGTTGCAGTTGAGCTCAAAAAACTTGGCTAAGACAACTATATATGATTTCCATTATGACTATATGGATGAAGCGTTCAGAAAGGGCTATACCATCTTATATACTGATACAGACTCGCTTATATATGAGCTATTTGAAGATCCTTATGAAGTGATGAGAAGAGATTGCCATACGCGATTTGATACCTCCGACTACCCAAAGAATAATCCCTATGGTATTCCACAAGTGAATAAGAAGGTGTTAGGCATGATGACCGATGAGAATGGGGGTATTCCGATGACTGATTATGTTGGTCTCAGATCTAAACTGTACGCAGTCAAAAATTCACATAATGAGATTGATGTGAAGAAACAACAATGGGAAACAGAAGGATATGATCTGGAGGAAATTGAAACTATGTGCCGAAATTATGGTGTTACCAAAGGCTAAGGGTATCAAGAAATCGATTGTAAAAAACAACATTTGTTTTGAGGATTACATAGAATGTCTGGAAACATGGAAGCAAAAGACCATCTAACAAAATTTAATTCAAGCAAAAGAGCTTCAAGTGTATTCATTGACGCAGGAAAAAATAGCTTTGAGTCCAGAAGATGACAAACGATATTTGGGGGCACTATTCGCTCGATAAACGGAATAATGAAGAACCTGAAGCACCCAGGAAGAAAATTGCTATATTGGAAACATTATTAACCGGGTGAATCCATCTTACTTTTTATAATGCAATAAACGATCAAATGTTTCCTGAAGTGTTTCAATTCAACTAGCTCTACTGAATATGACATCATCCTTATCAATTTATCATATTGTTGTGAATCAGCTAGCTATCTAAATCAATCCTGAAATAATCTTCAGATGACATTTTATTGGAAAAAAGGAATTCGGCTTGTCTACACGTTCAACCTTGAATGGGACTTGGAAAAATTTTCGAAATTGATCATTCGTTTAAAATCTAACCAAGGGGTGAAATGGTGGATGCGCTTTTCGAGACAATTATGAACTCTGTGGTACCGTATGTCTAACCCCATTCACGTTCAACATGGAACTTGTACAATTTTCGCGTTCGGATCTTTTCTATGAACCACATAAAGAACCTTGAATAGGAATAAATGCTCTCATGTCTAACCCCATTCACATTCAACCTTGAATGGGACTTTATGTTCTCCAAATTTCATTGAAGATATGGAGTGAACTTGGATGCTCTCATATCTAACCCCATTCACGTTCAACCTTGAATGGGACTTGGAAAAAATTTATATTCTCAACGTATGTCTAACAAGATTTTCACGTTCAACACCTCCCTCTGAATGTTCTAATGGAACTTGTACAATTTTCGCGTTCAACAAGGATTGTTTCTGCTAACGAAGACCTTGAATGAAACTTGTAAAAATTTCATTGAAAATATGGAGTGAACTTGGATGTTCTCATGACTAACCCCATTCACGTTCAACCTTGAATGGGACTTGGAAAAAATTTATATTCTCAACGTATGTCTAACAAGATTTTCGCGTTCAACACCTCCCTCTGAATGTTCTAATGGAACTTGTACAATTTTCGCGTTCAACAAGGATTGTTTCTGCTAACGAAGACCTTGAATGAAACTTGTAAAATTTCATTGAAAATATCGAGTGAACTTGGATGTTCTCATGTCTAACCCCATTCACGTTCAACCTTGAATGGGACTTGGAAAAAAATTATATTCTCAACGTATGTCTAACAAGATTTTCGCGTTCAACACCTCCCTCTGAATGTTCTAATGGAACTTGTACAATTTTCGCGTTCAACAAGGATTGTTCTGCTAACGAAGACCTTGAATGAAACTTGTAAAAATTTCATTGAAAATATGGAGTGAACTTGGATGTTCTCATGTCTAACCCCATTCACGTTCAACCTTGAATGGGACTTGAAAAAAATTTATATTCTCAACGTATGTCTGACAAGATTTCGCGTTCAACACCCCCCTCTGAATCAGACTTGTACAATTTTCGTGTTCAACAAGGATTGTTTCTGCTAACGAAGACCTTGAATGGAACTTGTAAAAATTTCATTGAAGATATGAAATCTTAGAGTAGATGTTCTCATGTCTAACCCATTCACGTTCAACCTTGAATGGGACTTGGAAAAATTTTTACGTTCGGATCTTTTCTATGAACCGCATAAATACCTTGAATTAGTACAATATTCGCGTTCAACACCTCCCTCTGAATCGGACTTGTTAAAATTTTCACGTTCAACCCAATTTCATCGCTTCCCCCTTCTCACTCCCTATTTCCAATCCCCCAACGACCACACGATATCATGACGTCAACTCAAAATGTCCGACGACACTACTATGCATGACTCAAATTCTAGTCGGGTACCCCCTGTGTCAACTATACTTCGACGTGTTCAAGGCAAAACGGCGTAAGCGCCATTTTTTCGAAAATTGACTTTTTACTTGCACTGAATCGGCCTAAGCGCCTTCTCTTGATAGAACCTTGGATTAAGCCAATAACATTGACTACTTTTCCGCAATTTCGATTTAAAGTTGCGTAAGCGCCAGACTCGCCTAAACAGAATTCATCGAAGTTGTTTACTTTGGTCATAAGCGACAGCAATGCCTGTCATAAGCGACCAAAAATACATCGTCAGATGCGACTTCAATTGACTAACCTCCATTTTTGCCTTTTTTACCAGTTTTCCTAAATCAATTTTAACTGAATGTATATATACTCAGTGGTTTTTAGTGTTGTTACTCATAAGAGCGAATTTCGAAAACTTTTTTGGAAAAATAGTCACGCAACAAGTTTTTCCTAAATTACTCGAAATGTTTGAAATGGCGCTTACGTCGTTTTGCCTTGAACGCGTTGACTTATTCCACTCCTTACTCAACTGATCCGGTAGCTTAGTGGTTAAGACGTGTGATTCATAATCCATACGGTCTCAGGTTCGAGTCCTGATGAAGTGAAAAAATTTATGCTAATGTTTATGTCGACAAAGTGAAAAAATTTATGTCTGTGTTACTGTGGAGAAAAGTGTGACGTCATCTCCACTCTCCAACCCTCTCACCCACTCAGCATCCGACACCTCGTACACGTCTAGAAAAATTTCGAAAGGTACGAAATTGACAAAATCGACTCCAACTCCTCTCACCCCTGGACCACTCAGCATCCGACACCTCGTACACCCCTGTGGGACTTAGAAAAAATTCCAAAAGGTACCATTTCATCCAAAATCGAGTGGCTTTCTCTCTTATGGGAATTTACATGTAAAACTACCCCTATTCTCGCTCGAACCGGTGTTGCACATCTACTAGCCTCTCCTCCTTTCTCTTGAAAGCGATGAAGAAGATAATTGATCAAGATATTAGAGCGGGACTACTTTCTTAGTTCCCTCTACACAAAGATCAGTATGCATATCAAGCAGGGAAATCAACGATTTCAGCTCTCCATAGCCTCACCAGGAAACTGGAAAAGGCCTTTGAGTTCAAAGAGGTTGCCCTTTGCGCTTTCATTGACATAGAGGGCGCGTTCTCGAATACGCCAAGGCAGTCCATCCACCGTGCGCTGTTTAAGAGGGGAGTGGAGCCGGCAACGGTTGCTTGGATTATGGCCATGATACTAAAATCTACATACTTCGTATTTGTATCATGGATTATGGCTTCGATGAGCAGCCGGATAATCAATATGCAACTAGGTGCAGCTTCAGTTACTGCGACTCCCAGAGACGGGTGCCCACAAGGGGGCTGGTCACTGGTCGTTAACGATTTTCTTAAAACACTTACAAATGCGGGTTTCGAGATCTGCGGTTATGCAGATGACCTTGTGATAATGGTTCGGGGCAAGCATGACGACACAATTAGTGATCGAATGCAAAAAACTGCCCTAACCTTAACTCACGAGTGGTGTCTCCGAGAAGGTCTCAATATAAATCCCAAAAAGGCGATATTACTGCCATTCACCAGGAGAAAAAACTCTCTCTAAAAACAATTACGATGAACGGAACCACCCTACCCCAACGAAACATACCAAATATCTTGGTGTGATCTTCGACCAAAAACTGTCCTGGAGTCTACACCTCGAGGCTGTGATCAGTAAGAGCCAGAGAGCTCTCTTCATGTGCCAGAGGATGGTCGGAAGTACGTGGGGGTTTAAACCTGAACTAACGAATTGGATTTACAAATCCATTGTTCGGCCAATCGTGGGCTACGCGGCTCTCGTTTGGTAGTCAAGAGCAAAACTAGTTTCGGGACAACTAGCCCTAGAAAAACTACAAAGAACAGCGTGTCTGTCCATAACAGGCGCATCTCGCTCCTGCCCAACTGCTGCCATGCAAGTTATCCTGGACCTGCCTCCTCTAGAGATTTTTCTGGAAAGCGAGGCGGTCAGATGGGCTCTCCGAGTGGCATGAGAGAGCAGAAGCTGAAAACTGGTGACTACTCGGGGCACCTTCACATTCTAAATGAGTGTAAGGAGCTTCTGGATGTGGTCACAGATAACATCCCTTTGAGACACGAGTTTCAGAAAAACTTTTCCACGACATTCCCAAGTCGTGATCAATGGGCTAATAAAGAATTAGTTTTCCCCAGAGGTCTACAGTATTTTATACTGATGGCTCGAAAACTGAAGATGGACGAGTCGGAGCCGGTCTTTACGGTCTCTCAATCCAATTAGCCTTACCAATGGGTCTCTGTCCTTCGGTTTTTCAGACAGAGACATTTGCTATAAGGGAGTGCGTTGCGCTCTGTGCGAAACGCTAATAGTTATTTATGTACCAAGTGCGTTATATGGATTCTAACGCCCGGAGGGAAACATTCGGCCCGAGGGATGAATGTTGCCCGATGGGCGTTAGGATCTAATAACGCTCGTGGTGCATACAAGATTTTATTTTCACGAATATATCATTCAATTACAATAAAATTCGATTGCTCCTACGATTTTTTTCCATTTAACTTTCAGTAGTAACCATGGCATTTGTTAATATTTTGAAGTTCGTTATTGCTGTCATCATTTTATTAAGTGAATGTCATTACTGTTTTCGTTGTGAGCGGGCGTTATGATCCATAATGCCCGCTAAAATGCCCACGGGCATAATGAGTGTATTTATAGCAACCGTTTCTAAGGTAAAATAAACAATAATGTACAAGTGAAAAATAAATATATATAATTACGTAGTCGTACCCCATATTGATACAATGTAACTTATCTTATTTACCCATTTGTTATTGTATATTATTATGTTATTTTTTGCTGACTAATGATGACTAATAATGAACACCTGCAGTGCTGACTCATTTCCTGCAGATAAGAAATCCTTATAAATACAGCTTCTTCCAGGATCACCTTCAGAAATAGTATATCCATAGCTCTAGACTAGTGCTTACAAAGCAAGTATTGTACAGTAGTTGTATTGTAAAAATATAGTGTTTTTTAAAAACGCCTTTTCTACTCCAAAAATCATAATTATATATATAGCATCTGACAGCAGAGCAGCCCTGCTAGCGCTTGACTCTCCACAAGTGAAGTCAAAGTTGGTCTGGGGATGCAAAACGTCACTTAACCTACTCGGAAAAAAAACAGGTCAATCTCATCAGTCATCTGGGTGCCTGGTCACTCCGGGATTCACGGCAATGAAGCGGCAGACCGACTGGCCAGGGAAGGGGGAACAACCGCCTTCACTGGACCATAACCGTTTTGCGGCTTCCCAGCCAGCCATCAGGCAATGGCTGTTAAGGACTGGGAACAAAAGAGGAATCTTATGTCCTGGCGTACGACCAATGGTCAAAGGCAAGCTCTCACTCGACGAGCTGGACCAAGAAAGTTCTCTCACTCAGCAAATTGGAACTGAGGAAACTGACGGGCGCTCTCACTGGGCACTTTCCCGTGAGGTATCACTTAAAAAACATGGGAAAAGCGCCCGATAGTACATGTCGCTTCTGTCAGGAAGCCACCGAGACAGTCAGACACCTGCTATGTGAGTGTGAAGATGTTCACCAGAAAAAGTTACGGCATCTTGGCTCCTCGTTCCCAAAGCCTGAACAAGTAATGGACGTGGACCCCAGAAAGGTGGTGAAGTTCATTGAGACTATGCTACCTGACTGGTAAACAGGGATGCACAATAGATCTTAAGGTCAAGGTGCTCGCAAGGTCGGTTTTGATCTGTCGCCCCTCCTCTAATCTAATCTAATATGAACAAACAGAAGAAATCATCTGCGGAAGTATGATATGAGAGCTGGAGTTCCAGCTATGGGCCCGCGCTCACCAGTTCCCATCGCATTGCCCTGGCGAGCGATATTTGCAATGTAGCTTTCGCCAAAAAGATTTACGGAGCAAGTTCAGTTATAGTTAGGGGCGGCGTATCTTTTCTTGAGAGAACAGAGTTAGTGACAGTGAATCGAGGCAGGACGATGCAGACAGATACATACTAGTCATTCTGGAGCCCAATACAGTCTCTGCCCAATATCATAGACTAACTAAACGGAGAATAGATGAGACACTAGTAGAACAAGCTTCAACGCCATCTTTTTTTGTAGAAATATACTAATTCGTGAAAAAACCTCAATTGAAAAAGGAATCTGTATCGTAAAGCTGCCGCAAAAAGAATTCTGTAGTGCACATTTTGAAAAGGTAGGTACTCCCATATAGGCAAAAAGTTTTTTGAAATTAAATTTCCAAAAGGATATCAGAAATGGATTCGTGCAAGTTATTGATGAGTGAGGAAATTTATTCTCATGAAAATAATACCTGTAACGAACTTTCATCTGATTATCTTTAGGAATCGAGAAATAAGGATCAATAATCAAATTCTGGATAAAATAAAAATTTATTAACTGAAATAGGTATCACCAATTGAAAATACAGATTTATTTCATAAATATCTAATCAATTAACTAATGATTGCATTGAAAACATTTTCAAAACTAACAATAATGAATTCAATAATACAAAATATGAGTATTTTCCTACTAAACTTATTCAATACATGAAAAACTTTTTTGAAAACTACGAGTATCTTAATTCTTATAGGTAACAGAATATACATATATATTTTATAATTACCTTCTTGCATCTCGATTTTCACATCCAATAACACAGCACGTCTTCACTCTTGCAGGCATATCGAAATTTATTTTATTTCAAAAAGAACGTGCCAAACCACTCCTTGTGTCAGTTGACAATTCGAAGGTTTTTTGATAATAATGATTTTACATACTTACTATTTTCTCGATAGGATTTCCATGAATGCAACGACATCTAACTATCAAATTGAAAATAATTTTTTCGTGTATTAGTCTCCTCCTCCGGCAGATGGCGCGGAATATACGAGTGGCTCATCTAATTTTTTAGTTTGTCTATGCCCAATATTGACCATGTTTATAGGGTAAGAATTTGTCTTCCTTCCGATGTGCATTTCCAAACTTGTATACAAATTTTCAGGAGAAAGCTAGGGGGTGGATATGTATTCAACCCGTGGTTGACGCTTCTTCTGGGGTCTTACTTAATTCATCGTAAGCCGATTGTGATGATCTCTGGATTGCATTCAGCTGATTATGTGTCTGCTTCCTGAGTAACTCAAGGATCTAATATTGGGCAACACTGCGCGGCCCTTCAAAGACTTACGAATATCATAACAGGACATCCACAGTGTCATTCATATTTTGCGAGTGTAGAGTTGTTTTTTCAAAGACAGATGAAGATCCAAATATGTATTATTGAATCAGTTTGAACTCGTGAGTCAATTGTTAAAATCTCAATACACCTTTTGTAGCTTGCCAGTATATTCAGTGATATCAAAAGAATAAAATAATAGTCAAATTTCATTGAGTTAAAAATTTCCACTTAAATATAATTTATATGTTCAAAAATAATTTCTACAATAAATAAACAATCTCAAAAATTACTCGGTAAAAAATTCGGTAAATTCCATTTATAAAAAAATCTAAAAAATAGCTGTAAAAAATTATTCATCACTAATAAGAATTTTGTCCCCGTCTTGCATTGAATAAAAGCCAATTTCCCTTTGCTCCTCCAAGCTGATTCGAAGTTTTGAATCTTCTCCTCTCATATGAATTAAGTTTGGTCTGAAATTTAGTTTGAAGACCTTCTGCACTATCATCACCACTTTTTGGACTCCTATAGTCGTAGGCAACTTTTTATTACTGTCTTTCCATTATATTCCAATTTTAATTCAATCAGTGTATTTGTTATCGATTGCTGTTTGACAACAAGTTCATTTTCATCTGGTTCCCCATACACTAAAACAGTAAATAACTTTGTATACAAGTACACTGGTTTCACATTACACTTGAAATATTTTCTAATGGGTCGATTACATTGAGATACTTTAGAAGCTGCTGCTGAGCGAATTTAGAAGCAAGTGAATTAGCTTGTGAGATTGTGATGATTACACACAAAACTGTCTACCCGCTGAGTAAGCCAACAATATAGCGATCCACCTGAGGTTTATGTTTGTATCGTTGTCAAGGACCTAAGATAAATTATGTCGAATACTTTTTCAAATTCAAAAACAAGGAACTACCGAGCAGATGAGAACTCACAGATTGTTTAGTAGCAACTGTATTCGTTTCGAGCTCCTGAGCTGTTCCAGTGCTTGTGCGCAACCAATAGCAAGCCGTATTTCGAGCTTTTGAGTTACTCAAATGTGATTATTACAGTATTCGTTTTGAGGAGTTTCGTGCTCCTGAGCTGTTCCAGTGCTTGTGCGCAGCCAATGGCAAGCCGTATTTCGAGCTTTTGAGTTACTCAGGAGCACGAAATATCTCAAAACGAATAGGCTATGTAAGATTCCAAAACGCCAGCGATTTAGCGTGTAAAGTAGCCCAGCTCTCAACTTTAGTCGCAGCTTTTTTACAATCAGATTGTTGGCTTGTAAACACAATTACACTGAGCGAATTTACAATCAGCTACTAAATTCGCTTAGTAGCAGCTTGTAAAGTATTTCAATGTTATCGACCCATAAATGGTTCATCCTAATTGTTTACATTAGATTTTACTCAAATACTCACTTTTGATGAGTTCCAAGAATCTATTGTGCAATTTCAAAAATTCTATCCTCTCAGCTGTGTTCTTTACCCTGAGCCATTCCAATCCATAAAGTTTCATGTAATCGTATTCCGCTTCTCTTCTCATAAATGGTTTCAGTTCAGTTCCATTCAACATCTAATTTCAAAACATGTTTATTTTCAGTTAAAAAGATACTTTTTGTTCACCTAATAAGTATTAAATTCAAATATTGTTTTTTATTGTTTTTCAATTCTGGAGAAAAGAGTCTCCTGCAAAATTTCGATACAGTCGTTACCTTTCTCGGAAAAAATAAAAACTTACAAGCAGTTATGATCAGTGTTCATTCCATTTCATCGTATAAGTGTTCCATAGAATGAATATTCTGAGATATTGTAGTCTATGACAGAGATAAAAGCAAAAGTGCATATCTGCCAAATGCAAATTCAAATAAACTACCATTTTAATAACTGAAGAATTTATTTTATTACTACAAAGTATTTATAAAAAAACTCTTCTGAAACTGAAAATTGTAGAAATAATCATAGAAAATCTTTTTTTTCTGTGAAAACCAATCTTGAGCATAAACATATCTTAGAATATTAATTCTTGGAGCATTCGATGAAATGGAATGAACAGTAATCATAACTACTTGTAAGTTTCTATTTTTTCCGAGAAAAGTATCGACTGTATCGAAATTTTGCAAGAGACTTTTTTTCTCCAGAATTGAATGGAAAACGATAGGAGAATTTTATTTTTCGAATATTACCCACCGAAAAGAATTTTTGAAGGAAAATTATAAGGGGTTGTTATTTTCAACCCCTAATGATAAAATTATGGGATCGAAAAAAATTTTGTGAGTAACATCTATTAAATGAATCATATTATGTATAGTTTTATGACTCAGCGTTTTTTAGGACTCCAAAAAAATTAAAAACTGTCAACTCGTCATCGCATTCCGCAGGTACATTTTGGAGGGTGTGGATTTCGAAAAAAAATTTATTAGCCTACCCCTGCTCATTTTCATCGAGGAATCATCTCCCTAAGTCCTCGCATTTGTATGGTCAGTGATAACTAATTCAAGGAAGCGGATTCACCAGCCGTTGTCTTGCTGACACGGCAACATCACACAACGAGTATGTAGACTTGTTATTGCCTGTCTAAAGGTTGACGCTCACTTGGGCGAAGAGGCGAGATTGCGAGAAGCGAGACGAAGCGTAAGTTTTCGAGGACTGCGCACTTGACGAAGCGATGCGTCGAGCAGGCATCAGAAGAAACTCTCCCTATCTCTAGACCGCAATAAATTTTAAAAATCAAAATCATTGATACCAAATACTTATTTCTCTTTAACCGATTGAAAAAAAGCAAATAATAATAGAATTCCTTCATTCTGGCGCTTTCAGGAAAGATCCTTTTTTCTAAGAAAACATCGGGAAATTTCTTCTTCTTTTTCACCGTAAGAAAATAATTCACTAAATAAACTTGAAATACTTCATAAAGGAATTATTTGTGACCTAATCAATATCAATTAATATATTGTTCATAATAAGAAATCACATTTATTGGAATGATAATTATTGATGGTATGGCTTGAACAACGACTTCCAACATTAATTCCCGAACATGCTGATCGTATATCCCTCGAAGGAATTATTCCACAATTTTCCAATTTATCAGACATTTTTAATTTCTTTGGAAGAAGTATTTCTCAATATTTTGTTGTATTCACATAATATAATACCTATACAGGGTGTTTCATCATAAACTGGACAAACATATATTTCGTGTAGAGGACATCGGGAGAATCATTTTTGCCTTATACAATATATCCCGTTTTCGAAGCATAAGCGAGATACAGGGTGCAGTCAAACGTCATTTTTGAGCAAGATTCTTATGAGTGTGGTCAGTTATGTATAACACTTAGTGTGACGGTTTTTGGTCAAATCTCATTATTTTTGGGTCCTCTATTCAGAAAAGTTGACGAACTCCGAAAAAAAATTCCAAAATGGCGGAAGACCTGCAATGTTCCAAATTTTTTTTGCGGTTGTCAAATTGACTTTTGTTTTCTGAATGAACACAATTTTCTAAGAATTTCTGTGAAAAATTTTTTTCAAAATCGAACATGTCTACAGCGATGAAAAATTTCACTCGAAATGGATGAAATTTTGTACAATTGTACTTCTTGAATTATGAATCACGAATATGAAAACAGAATTGTAAAATATCGAACGGTTTCGTTACTACAGGCATTTAAATGTTTCGTTCAGACCTCTGAAATAATGAAAAAAAATTTATTTTGAGTTCTAGAGTCAAAATAATTTAATTATTGGCATGTCCAAACATTCTAGATGAATTTATACAAAAAAAATCAGTGAAACTTAGTTGGGACTCGAACCGACTTAGGTATAAATAGGGAAATGGCACTGTTCTAAGGATATAATATTCGTTGCCAGGCAACGGTAGTTCGTAGTTCATAGAGTTTGACTACTGGCTAAATTATATTCACTGAAATTCAAATACCAATCCAACTCTATGAATTACGAACTACCGTTGCCTGTCAACGAATATTAATATCCTTAGAACAGTGCCATTTCCCTATTTAATACCTAAGTCGTTCGAGTCCCAACTAAGTTTCACTGATTTTTTTTTATAAATTCATCTAGAATGTTTGGACTTGCCAATAATACAATTATTTTGACTCTAGAACTCAAAACAATTTTTTTTATTATTTCAGAGGTCTGAACGAAACATTTAATGATGTAGTAACGAAACCGTTCGATATTTACAATTCTGTTTTCATATTCGTAATTGATAATCAAGAAGTACAATTGTACAAAATTTCATCCATTTCGAGTGAAATTTTTTCATCGCTGTAGACATGTAAAAAAAAATTGTGTTCGATTTTTGAAAAAATTTTTTCACAGAAATTCTTAGAAAATTGTGTTCATTCAGAAATAAAAGTCAATTTCACAACCGCAAAAAAATTTTGAACATTGCAGGTCTTCCGCCATTTTGGAATTTTTTTTCGGAGTTCGTCAACTTTTCTGAATAGAGGACCCAAAATACTGAGATTTGATCAAAAACCGTACCACTAAGTGTTTTACATAACTGTCCACACTCATAAGAATCTTGCTCAAAATGACGTTGACTGCACCCTGTATCTCGCTTATGCTTCGAAAACGGATATATTGTATAGGGCAAAAATGATTCTCAAAACATATGATTCATCTCTATGGATCATATACATATTTGTCAGTTTATGATGAAACACCCTGTATTTCAGGCAAAAATGTTGTTTTTATTGTATACAAAATTCGTTTTCCAGAACTCAATCGAGAAAATTTTAATCAACATTCTCATGAGCCATTGAAAACAAACTCATTTAATAGGAATACAAAAATAACTGTGTATTTCCCCATTGACAAATTCGAGTATATAATTTTCATAAAAATCGCCTCGAGAAATTTGTCGCGCTTATGCCCTAAGAATCATTCACGCGTCAAACGACTCTCGCCTTCTCGCTGCTCTTCGTTTCGCGCCTCCTAGGTGAGCGTCTACCCAATTGTTTCAATTCAAACCTCTTCGGCGGAAAACGACGCATTCCTCCTTCCGAGCGCTTCGCTTCGTCCAAGTGCGCGTCTAATATGCCCCGTGTCTAACGCCCATTTGATTCAGTGCAAACCTCTCCGGCGGAAAACAACGCTACGCCTCGCTTCGTGCCTCTTCACCCAAGTGAGCTTCAACCTTAATAGGACGAAAATTATAACCGAAAATTGGTGTTAACCTTGTTTTAAATTTGCATCAGCGTCTCTGAATCTCGATAGAAAATTTTCATAATTTGCAGAGGTTGTTCGTTTGTTGTATTTTTTTCAATAAATTGAAATAATACGATGATTAGTGAAAGGGTATGTTCACAGATTCACAGAATCCCTTTCGAAAAATCCGATCTTAATCAATTTATTTAGAATAAAGTTTCGATACTGAAATACTTACTTTCAAATTTCCTATTCTTGCAACGATATTTCAAATCGACTAGCTTCACTTCTATTTCAAGAATGGGATTTTTTAACGAATCTCATTCTCTAGGCTCTTCAATCTGTTTCAACTGACTTATTGAACTCCACTGCAAAGAAAAGAAAATGTAATATGACGATATAAAATTATGATGAAATGAACTCACATTATCGATGAGATTGTTACTAATCGATAATTTCTTCAATTTTGGGAATAATCAACTTTTGGGTCATCTCCGTCAAACTCAATATTTTTCAAGCCAACATTTCCAACGAAAAGTTTGTCCAAATTTTCCAACACTGTCAACTTACAAATTTTCATGCCAACTTTCAATTTCATTATCTTCAATATCAAGGATATTCAAATTTTTTAGCATTCTAGGTGATGTGTCTAAATTTCTTATGCTATTGAAAGGTACCCTTAGTTCTCTTATATTCGGAAAAGCTGATGTTATGTGCAAGATATCCTTCCATGTTGAACGCATTGTTGTACATATCAAAGTTTCTAGGCCAGCAACAACATAATCACCAATATTGTCAGGTAAAGCAAGCAATTTTCACTGAAAAGCAAGTCACAAACTATAATATAACTTATTATACCCCATTATTTTCATGAAATAAGTCATCTGGCCAGGTTAGTTTGAAATTGCTTTCTGTTAAAGAAAACTCAACGAAGTAAGTCATTTTTTATCAACAAAGCACTAACATTTCTTTCTAAGTATTTCTTCATTTACTTTGGAAAATTGTGGCAGCTCGAATTAAATTGACAATATTCCCCGAATAATAGTTTTTGTTTTCATATACAGTTATGTATGGTTAGGTTAAGTCCGAACAGAAAGTTGCCAGAACCATAAGGCGAATTTTGGCGATGTAACTACAGCTTACCATAGTTACATAGTTGACAGTTAATACAAGTATTTTCTGTCAAATCACGTAACCATAGTTAGATAGTTACATGTAACCACAGCTCGCCAAAAATTCGCCTATAGACAACATGACCAGAACCCGTTCGGTACCTATAGTCCGTTCACGAAAGGTTGAGCCGTGGGTTGGCCATGGAAATTTGGCATATTCCACTGTGTATATTGAAATTTGAGGTTATGATATGTCAGATTGATACGCAGTGTTGTCAATATTGCATAGAGTTCTCTGATAACTCGCAAGCTTGTCCAACGAGGCCGGTACATTCGGCAACGTTGACTTTATTTTACGTTATGCAAATACTGCCAACTTCAGATAAATCAACAACATTCGGATTATAGAAATCATACTGAATTATATGCTTAATCGCGTTCGGATTATAGAGTTCAAATACATTTTTCCGTCGACCATAGAATAGAAGCTCATTTTAAAGCACTCGAATCCATCCATTATCCAGAGTTTGGACTATCCATACTTTACTGTATTGTTATGTAATTTGAACAGAAGAGAAGATTCGTAAATGAATAAAAGAATACCAAGGATTATCAGGATGTTTGAATTACATTATCGTTCTTCTGCTATGAAGTCGTTCCTTCGGAAGTTATCGTGTTTACGGTCAGCCGTAGGTCGGTTATAAACACGATCAAAGCGGCACCATCATTTACTCCTTTTGCATTTATAATAGGAGGCTTCGGCATAATTTCGTTCAATTTTTGTAATTGTTTTAATTGATTGTACTCTATTTGTGCCAACTTGTGTTGGACATAGTTTCAGAAAAATCATCAGTTTCCTTCTTATATGGGGGAAAATAAGAAAAATCAGTGGGGTATACCAAGCAAGAGTGTGGTGTGAAGTTGGCCGAGCACTTTTTGATTTTCGCAAAAAATTTTTTTGTGCTGAATTGTGATAGATTTGTGCATTTTTTTCGCATTGTCGGGAGAAAAAAACATAATTTCTGGAATATTTTTTTTGTATAAATATATTGAGTTGGTACTGAGGGGGTTTTCGAATTTTCTCGAAAGTATAAAAATGTAAAATGTATAAAAGAAAAACGTTGCTCAGTTATTCGACAGGGAGATGATCTTACCTTAAAACAAATTTTCTTATGCAGGGTAAAATGTGGCCAACTTCCCTGGTCAATTTCATGAATATAATTCAATTGTTTGAAACTTGTTAACCTCATCAATTTAAATAAAATTCTCATAAAAACAAAATTACCTTACGTTCAACCAATACAGCTGTTCCAACTGAGCACATATTTCAAATATGATTTCCCAGGAACTTATCAAGTTACAGCTCAGGTCCAGTTCCTTGATGTTGGGGCATATTTGTTTCAATTGATTATCTTTTCCAGATGAACTAATTTTCTGATTTCTCAAGTCCACCACTTGAAGAGAATCAAAATTGCTGCAATAAAATGTGGTCATATAGATGATGATGACGATGAGCGTCCTGTAGTTAACAGGCGAAGAAAACATGAAAGCAGTGAAATAAATTGTTTTGGAAAGTCGTCATATCACTATTAGGGAAGTTGCAGAAGATACTGGCATATCAATCAGATCATGCCATGCAATTATCTCGAATATGATGAATAATAGTGACAGCGAAGTTTGTTACGAAACTGCTACATTTTGAGTAAACGCAAAGCCGGGTTTAGACGAAGCGCACCTACTCGCGCACCAGCCTCGCTACCGCTCCCTCGCATAGTGTAAACATGCTCCTCGCCATGAGGCCCCTCGTCCTCGGGTTGCGCCATTGCCGGTCGGTTTTCAGTCGCGCATCAAAGAAGCCTCGCTGTGTCGTTTGAACAAGCTTCTGGAGCTGGTCGAAGTCTCGGACTCTATACGAGGCTGATTACTGCCTCGCCTTCTCATCCTGGCTCGCCCTTCCAGGCGAATCCAGCGCGTCGTGTAAACACTGGCGCGAGGATGAGTTTTGGTGCGCGAGTAGGTGACGAGGTTTGACTCGCGAGTGGGTGCGCTTCGTCTAAACTCGGCTCAACCCATAAATATCCCTATGGAATTGTTGAATAACGTCAAAGGTTGACGCTCACTCGACGACGAAAAGGCGCGAAGCGAGGCCAAACGTTGTTTGAGAGTTGCACTTAATCAAATGGGAAGACACTCACTTGAGTTTCGAGTAGCGAAGAGCCCAGTCGTTAGACGCGGAAGGAACGCGTCATTTTCCGCTGGAGAGGTTGCATTGAAACAAATGGCTAGACGCTCATCTAGGAGGCGCGAAGAGCAGCGAGGAGGCGAGTCGTTTGACGCGTGAAAGATCTTTGGGGCATGTGCGCGACAAATTTCTTGAGGCGGTCCTCAGGTAGTCGGCGGCCGGAATCGGGTTCGTGACAAAGTTCGGCGCGCTGTGTAAGGAAAAATTTGCGACTTTTATGAAAATTTTATCCTCGAATTTTGTCAATGGGGAAATACACAGTTATTTTTGGATTTGTGTGAAATGAGTTTGTTTTCAAGGCGAGTCATTGGTCGCGTGGATTATATTTAGGGCATGTGAGCGAAATTTCTCGAGGCCGCCCGCAAGTAGGTAGTCGGCGGCCGTAATCGGGAAGTTCGGCGCGCTGTATTCCCAAGTCGAGGAAAATTTGTTAATGAGGAAATATACAGTTATTTTTGTCTTCGTTTGAAATGAGTTTGTTTTCAATGGCTCATGAGAATGTCGATTAGAATTCTCTCGATTGAGTTCTGGAAAAACGAATTTTATATACAATACAAACAACATTTTTGTATTTTGTACAACTGTGAATGTGAATTCAAATCGTCTGAAATATTGTTATTATATCATTTGAATACAACAAAATATTGAAAAATCATTCTTCCAAAGAAATTAAAATATCTGATAAAATTGGAATTAAATAATTCCTTCAAGGGACATATGATCAGCCAACATTAAACATGTTCGGGATTTAATGTTGGAAGTCGTTGTTCAAACTATACCATCAATTATTATTTATTATTCCAATAAATGTGATTTTTATTATGAATAATGAATTAAAGGATAATTCCTTCATGAAGTATTTTATATTCATTTAATTATTTTCTAACAGTGAAAAAGAAGAAGACATTTTTCGATGTTGTAGAAAAAGGTATTTTTCCTGAAATCAGCAGAATGAAGGAATTTGATTACTACTTGCTTTGTTTTTTAATCGGTAAAAGAGATAATAAGCATTTCGTATCAATTATTTAATATAATTTCTTTTTTTGTATTCCTGGCTCAAGATAGGACGACGAGGATTTCATTGAAATATTGAAATACTACTGCTGACTACAGAGATTCTGATGATCAAATAACAATAGCTCTACCCTTGTTCATGCAACATGCGGCATGCAACAAGGGTAATTTATTGTCCTCGGCGAACTTACGGCACTTACGCTTCGCGCCTCTTCGTCTAAGTGAGCGTCAGCCTAAATCATCCCAATGGAAGAGGCCAGATGAACCAAGACTTAAAAAATCACGCTAAGTTCGATAAAAATGCGAAGGTTTTGCTCACTGTTCTCTTCGATTACAATTACGTGCTGCATCATGAGTGCTTGTCAACAGTTTATACGGTTTGCGTGAAGCAATACGGCTCAAACGATCCGGGTATCAATTATCGGGATCACTTGTTCGACGAACGTATACGTCCGTGACATTTGGAGCGTAGATTTCTGGAAATTGTAATAATTATATACTTTCGAAATGAACGTACACTTTCGTCGGAACGAGTAGTTGACAATATGCTCGAGAATAACGGATACAATTAACACAATTTCCAAAAATCCATTCTCAAGATGTGACGAACGTATACGTTCGTCGAACGAGAAATCCCGAGAATTGACACCCCGGAATTGTGGAAAACCAAATCATGGATTCTGGATCACAATAAGCACCAGCTCACACATCAATGCTTGTCCTTGATTTTTAGCAAAAAACAACACCGTAATCATGCCTCAACCACTTTATTCACCAGATTTGACTTCCCTTGGCTTATTCATATTCTCAAAAATGAAGACACCGATGGAATAAAAGCGTTTCGCTACAAATGATAAGATAAAGTCAGAATCTCAAAACGAGCTTATGGTCATACTAGAAAGCTCATTCGAAAAATGCTTTGAGGATTGAAAGAAGCGCTGGCATAAGTAAATTATATCAGAGAAGGATTACTGTGAAGGTGACAAAACGAAGATTTATGATTTAAGAATAAATAGTTTTCAAAAAATTTGCAAATTAACCTTGTCTTTTGAAAATTCCTCGTAGTCAGTAAAACTAACCTTGCACAGGCTACTAGAGAACAACATATTCATCTCATAGATGATAGCAATTTCGATCAACGAAAATATTCCAAATCAATTAATTACCTTTGCTTATCTAAAACCTTCTCGAATCCAACCATTTCAACGAAAGGAGCGTTTATACTTCTTTGAAAATTGAATAATTCTTGTTGAATATCTTGAGGCATTGAATCATTATCTTTCTTCCCATATCTTTTTATTATTGAGTTGATTATAGATTGTCCCAGATCTACCTTTTCTGGTCGGACGAATGATCCTGAAGTCTGAAAACTAAATTAATAATTATTTTACAATTATTTCGCTGTGTTTAAAATAATGAGGTATTTCAAATTTTATCCCATCTTTCGAATATTCGACTCATGGTACACGCCCTTTTTTCCTCTGTTTCTGTAGCTATATTTCTGAAATTTGAAACATTGAAGATACTAACTATATGGCACTTTTTGACATATTAGAAAAAAAACAACTTCTGGTTTTTCCGGAAATGACATCAATTTTCAAATGAGACACCCGGTGTAATCCATCGGTTTAGGCATGTAAGATGGCGACAAGTGACAGCAACGTTGCCACGTACGATAATTATTCTGGTATTTGAAGAATCGTTTGAATTCCCTTTCGATTTGTTATTATAACTATATTATATTACTAAGTCAATTCGAGTGAAATAGCTTGCTTTAACTTTATGTCGAACAGAAATGTGATTATTTATACTTTTTCAAATATGTAGTTACGTGAGTGTAGGGTTTTCTTGCTTAGTTGTTTCTTTCTTTAGCATATATCAGTATTCTGTGCTTAGCACTTCGAACTAAGCAACTCTTAATAAATCAATTGAATTGTTCTATTTCTTTCCATATAGTGAATATATCCTGAAATTTCTAATGAAAAGATAACATTTATAATTTCATTATCACCTATGTGAAGAATAAAATACAGGGTGTTTTATCATAAATGGACAAACATATATTTTCGTGTAGAGGACATCGGGAGAATCATTTTTGCTTCATACAATATACCCCGTTTTCGAAGCATAAGCGAGATACAGGGTGTCAAACGTCATTTTTGAGCAAGATTCTTATGAGTGTGGTCAGTTATGTATAACACTTAAAGTAACGGTTTTTGATCAAATCTCAGTATTTTGGGTCCTCTATTCAGAAAAGTTGACGAACTCCGAAAAAAAATTCACAAAATGGCGGAAGACCTGCAATGTTCCAAATTTTTTTTGCGGTTGTCAAATTGTCTTTTATTTTCTGAATGAACACAATTTTCTAAGAATTTCTGTGAAAAAACTTTTTTCAAAAATCGAACACAATTTTTTTTTACATGTCTACAGCGATAAAAAAATTTCACTCGAAATGGATGAAATTTTGTACAATTGTACTTCTTGAATTATCAATCACGAATATGGAAAACAGAATTTAAAATATCGAACGGTTTCGTTACTACAGTCATTCAAATGTTTCGGTCAGACTTCTGAAATAATGAAAAAAAATGTTTTGAATTCTAGAGTCAAAATAATCAAATTATTGGCATGTCCAAACATTCTAGATGAATTTATACAAAAAAAAATCAGTGAAACTTAGTTGGGACTCGAACCGACGTAGGTATTAAATAGGGAAAAGGCACTGCACTAAGGATAATAATATTCGTTGCCAGTCAACGGTAGTTCGTAGTTCATAGAGTTTGACTACTGGCTAAATTATATTCACTGAATTCAAATACCAGTCCAACTCTATGAACTACTAACTACCGTTGCCTGGCAACGAATATTAATATCCTTAGAACAGTGCCATTTCCCTATTTAATACCTACGTCGGTTCGAGTCCCAACTAAGTTTCACTGATTTTTTTTTATAACTTCATCTAGAATGTTTGGACATGCCAATAATTTAATTATTTTGACTCTAGAACTCAAAACTATTATTTTTTCATTATTTCAGAGGTCTGACGAAACATTTGAATGACTGTAGTAAAGAAACCGTTCAATATTTTACATTCTGTTTTCATATTCGTGATTGATAATTCAAGAAGTACAATTGTACAAAATTTCATCCATTTCGAGTGAAATTTTTTTATCGCTGTAGACATGTGAAAAAAAAATTGTGTTCGATTTTTGAAAAAATTTTTCACAGAAATTCTTAAAAATTGTGTTCATTCAGAAAATAAAATTCAATTTGACAACCGAAAAAAATTAGGAACATTGCAGGTTTTCCGCCATTTTGTGAAATTTTTTTCGGAGTTCGTCAACTTTTCTGAATAGAGGACCCAAAAATACTGAGATTTGACCAAAAACCGTTACTTTAAGTGTTATACATAACTGACCACACTCATAAGAATCTTGCTCAAAAATGACGTTTGACACCCTGTATCTCGCTTATGCTTCGAAAACGGGATATATTGTATAAAGCAAAAATGATTCTCCCGATGTCCTCTACACGAAAATATATGTTTGTCCAGTTTATGATGAAACACCCTGTATATATTGCAATTTTATATTATATTTAAATAAGCGGCTTGGTTATATTTCAATTTTAAATTATTTGTAATCAGGTTGTAAAAGGAGAGAGAATTCCGAAGTCTCTGAAAATTGAAAATTTTTGAGTAATAGCGTAGTTTATTAATTTTTGGATACAACTGGTCGTGTTATTTCCTTCTTAAATCTTCCCTTCAGTAATAATTGCGCAGACAATCTGAATAGACAATATTTTTTTAAAACTAATTTTATAATTTCCTCTCAAAGAATTCGTGAATCCTAGTTACAAGTCAACATTCGATTCCAAAGATATGGCTTTCGCATAATCTGGTAACCAAAACGATATTCGGCACTCTCTGCGCATGCGTCATTCCGTTGTCAACAAATCGCAGCCATCTTACATGCCTAAACCGATGGTATAATATCACATTTTTGAAATCTCCATAATTTTCTGAATCTAATGATTCTAATGATATCATAGTTGATATTTCATGCGTGAGAACACCCATTTTATTTTTCGATCTAGAGAGCCATGAACTAACCTAAATTATTCCAAATAATTCAAAAACACCGGGGTGAAAATTCTCGGGATCACTCGTTCGACGAACGTATACGTTCGTGATATTTTGAGCGTAGATTTTTGTAAATTGTAATGTTTATATCCGATATTCTCGACCATATCGTCAACTACTAGTTCAGACGAAAGTGTACGTTCATTTCGAACAGATATAATTATTTCAATGTTTAAAACTCGACGATCAAAATATCAAGAACGTATACGTTCCTCGAACGAGAGTACCCGCGAATTGAGACCCCGTTCTTTTTGATGAGTGTAATTCGGGGAAATATTTCCCGACTAACCTGTAAATTTTGACAGTGCAATTATCGGGGGTAATATTCCTAGTGCATTTGATTTTTCCGGAAAAATTCTTTCTCCCAAAAAGAAAATGAAAGAATCTTTTTGACCTCGGATTATTGATCAGGGAGACCAACCGAATTGTTAGAGAATACTTCCGGCTCAATATTCGAAAATCACAGACAAGCCAGCAAAAAAAAACAAGTTGTAGTGGGATACCGATAACCAAAGTCGTAAGACGTAAAAATACGGAACGAAAATTATGCCAATTGGCACAATTACAATTAGACTGAGAATGTGTATATTTTGTTGATCTGTTCAATATACCGAGCTAAATTTAGGTTATCGCTTATTTGCTTGAAAAAAGTTTCTTCTCAGCTTCAGTTAATGCACGATCTGACAACTGAAAGATATTGACGTCCTAAAATTCCCAAAATTAATTAAGGGTGCCTCTTACATCACTCTTTGTGAATCAGGTCATGCGTGGCGCAATTTTGCGTTGTTAATAATTTGTGACTTTTGTGAGTGTCCTTGGAGGATTTTCGATATTTACTACAAATATTTTTTTCTCGCAGTTAAGGTTTTTCTGGATTGTAACTAAAATTCATCAACCAGTTCTTCTTCTCTTAAAATAAATGGGGTCCGGACCCCCCCTCCAAATTTTTCAGTAGTACAGGATTAGAACATTTTCCTTCAAAAATTTTCATTCTATCATTCTGTGGACCCCCCCAAAAAAATTTTCTGGCTACGGCCTTGTTGGCAAAGGGATTTGAGAAAATCTTAAAATGAAATAGATTGTTTCAGTTATAGCGAATTGAACTATAGAATTTACCAATAGTGTCACCTGAAAGCACCCAAAAATGGAAGGAAATGTTGGTTAAACATTAAAGACTCATAATCTGCAGATCCTGGGTTCGAATCTCGCAGCGGAGTATTAAATTTTCTGTTTTTTCTACATTTCCGAGTTTGACGTTATTTTGCTTTTGCGCATTTGCTTTCATTAGGAAAGCGGTAATTCAAAATTTCATATCTTGAGAGGTCTGAGTTCACCCCATCAATTTATGAATTCAACTTTCCTTCTCAAATTTCGAACCTTTATGTTTAACACCATACTCTATCAATGTAAAGCGGGCTTAAATTCCGGTTTACTTTGGTAGAGTAAATGTTAGAGTGCACTAGCATACATTTTCACGAAAATAATCTCTTATATTCATTGCAGTAGAGTAACTGTATTTATAGTCAGTTCACGAAAGTTTGAGCGCATAGTAGGCGTTTGTTGATTTATCAGAAGTTGGCAGTATTTGCTGTCATAACGTAAAATAAAGTCATCGTCCGACGAGCTTGCGAGTTATCAGAAAACTCTATGCAATATTTACAGTATTCGTTTTGAGGAGTTTCGTGCTCCTGGGCTGTTCCAGTGCTTGTGTGCAACCAATGGCAAGCCGTATTTCGAGCCTTTGAGTTACTCAGGAGCACGAAATATCTCAAAACGAATAGGCTAATTGACAACATTGCGTATCAATCTGACAAGAAAAGAAACAACATAACCTAAAATTTTAATATACACAGTGGAATATGCCAAATTTCCATGGCCAACCGACGGCTCAAACTTTCGTGAATAATTTGGAAAGGATAGTTCGTTCGAAAATTGTCCGGATCACAAAAGTGAGATTAGGAAGAAGCACAATCCTCTACTTAATTCGGGCAAGTGTCTGTTCACATTTGTACAGTCAACTAGTTAACCAGAAGAGTAGAATAAAATTGTGAATGTGGGGATGGATTAGTAGAATGTACAGGGTGAATCAATTATCTTGGTAACCTAATTTTTCTCGAAAAGGAATGAATATTTTTTTATTCTGTTGGCGGTATTTGGTACAAGTCAATGTTGAAGATGTGCATAAAAGTCGAAGTAAAGAATTCGGAAGCCTGGCGTCACGGCGCCTTCAAAAATTTTTTCTCCAGGAACATACCTTCTTGAGCGCTCGTTCTTCTTAATGAGGTGCTATATCTTTTTGCCCAAATGTCCGAAATTTTCGAATTTTGAGTCCAAAATGGTATCAAACGATAGGGTTAGACTACCTGATGACGAATTCGTGGTCAAATTCAATTCTGTTCGTGGGGACGTCCGGCAATCCGTTAGCACAATAACTTTCAAAGGGATTGTCCTAGAGACTTGAAATTTTCAAGATGAGTTTGGGTCCCAAATGGCTCAGTTAAATTCGTTAACCAGCTAAATCGTACAGGGTGTTCCATAAAATATGGCCATTCAAAATTTTCGTTTCTAAATATCTCAGAAAAAACTAAACCAATCGAAATGAAATGTTACGGCCAAATGCAAGATGCTCATAACAAGCCTCATGCAAAATTTTGTGGCCTTAGTGTTAACAGAACCATAGGAAATTCAATTGGAATATTGAAAAAAGAATCTTTATATTTCATTATATTTTGGAGCGTTATTATTGCTCTTCCAAGTAATCAATTTGGATCTCTAATAATTCGTCAGTGAGTCCAACTGAGTCGTTTGAAAGTACTCTCAGCTCAATTTTCGAAACTTACAGTCATTTGGGCAAAACTGTAAAACCATTGAAAAAGAGCTCAAAAATAGGTGTACAAATTCTATCCAAAAAAAAACATTTCTGACCAATATCCTGCAATATTGAAATACCTGATGGTGATGGAGAATATTAAAAACTAAATGTGGAGTTCCTCAGGGTAGTGTACTTGCACTTATACTGAAATTGATTTATACAGAAAGTGTGTCGACTAATGGACAGCAGAAAAAACCTTATCATATTACAGGATTAAATGAAAATAGACTCTTAGATATAATAATGTTCAATCTGTGGTTTACAAATGATTAACTGTAGACTATTATCAATTTCAAGAGGCTAACCGGTTATTGTTTCAGTTAACCGATTCCATTCAAATTGAATGCAATTGGTTGAACGAAATAATGACCGGTTAGCTGCTTGAAATTGATTTATATTCATCCACTTCTAACCTCATAAAAGAACACAAAAGCAATAATTTTTTTCATCAACAATGCAACCCAGAAACAATGTAGTTCTTGAGGTGAAAGTTACAAAACTAAGCTGTGAGGGCCTTATACACTGTATACAGAATACATAACTCATTTAATCTCATCTGAAATAAAGTTATAGCTATACAAAGTAAATAATAATTTTGACAAGAATTATTCCAGTTTTAGAAAAGCTGAGGTGAATTTGGCATATAGTCCATTCACGAAAGGTTGAGCCGTCGGTTGGCCATGGAAATTTGGCATATTCCACTGTGTATATTAAAATTTTAGGTTATGTTCTTTATTTTCTTGTCAGATTGATACGCAATGTTGTCAATATTGCATAGAGTTGTCTGACAACTCGCAAGCTCGTCGGACGAGACCGGGTACATTCGGCAATGTTGACTTTATTTTATGTAATGACAGCAAATACTGCCAACTTCAGATAAATAAAGAAACGCCTACTATGTGCTCAACCTTTCGTGAACGGACTATACGTGTTTTTGAAATATTTCAAATAAGTTGTCAGATTCCTATGTACCAAACCAACAAAGGATTCCTTCAGAAATCTTTGAACAAATGTCAAATTACTTCAAAGATGTTTATAGGACTGGAAGCCTAAACTCAGCTGTGAAGATGCAACGAATCATAAGCAATGGAAATTAATTTTGTCTCATGGAAGTAAGCACTACAGTGAGCAGAATTCCTGTTCACACAAATAAGTGATCAAAAAAATATATCATTAGGTCTTCTTTCTGAAAAGTGAAAATTAAACTTTTGCCTTCATCAGCCTCTGATAGGATAGTTGTATTAAAGTAGGCATAATTTAATAATTCGAATATTTAACTGTGATTCTTCTTGCGAATATACCATACAATTCATTACCTTGCCTCGAAATACTGTTTTCCTTTATGATTTCCATTATGCTTGCCTCTACTGGAATCGTCCCAGTCAATACCTAACCAAGTGTTTGGAAAACCTTCTACAGTTCCTATATATTTCACTGTGCCTCTAGAACCTGAACATTCAATTCTTCTACCTACTTGTAAAATGTTATTGTCACTGAAACAAAAAGCATTGAGGTAGATATGCTGTATATGCGAATACATTTTTTTTAAATACCTCTCTGTCATGCTGACTTTCTTTCAAAATAACAATATTCAATAAATCATCAATGATTTTGTTTTCATATGGTTTTCAATTTTCAAAATTTCGGGATACATATTCCAATGTTGCATTTTTCGTATCCGTCAAAGCAAAACCAGTGTTGTCGATTGCTACATTTGGACTATTGAGTTATTTATCTACGTTTCTGATATAAAATCGTATTCTGAAAATGATTCTTCATATTTAAAATCGTTATAGCGAAGTATATCTTGAAAAACTCCATTACTATCGATTTTTTAAAACAAAATAGTTTTTCCTTTGGCGAAGGGGGTGAAGCATTCAAGGTCTCAAGGACTACAAACATCCGGTGAACCTGACAGGTAGGATCTTCTGACTTCTGACAGGTGCAAAACAAACTGACAGTTGGCTCAGGGTGGTTGATGGTTAAGTTATTTTACTTCCATTAGAGTAGGATAAGACTTTAGTATTGAAACTCTTATTGTTTATGGAGTCTAATACAAAACATTAAAGAATAAATAGAAATAGTTTTTTCAAAGTAAAATAAAAAATGGAAACTTATGATGTCATCGTCAATCAACCGGTGGTGATAGATAATGGATCCGGAGTTATTAAAGCTGGATTTGCTGGCGATCAAATACCTAAATGTAGATTTCCCAATTATATTGGGCGTCCCAAACATGTACGAGTTATGGCAGGAGCTTTAGAAGGAGATATCTTCATTGGGCCTAAAGCTGAGGAACACAGAGGGTTGCTATCCATTAAATATCCAATGGAACATGGACATGTTACAGACTGGAATGATATGGAAAAAATATGGACTTACATTTATTCTAAAGATCAACTCTCTACTTTTTCTGAAGAACATCCTGTGCTTTTAACGGAAGCACCTTTAAACCCCAGACCAAACAGAGAGAAAGCTGCAGAGTTGCTCTTTGAATCATTTAATGTGCCTGCACTTTACATTTCGATGCAAGCTGTATTGAGTTTATATTCTACAGGTAGGACAACTGGTGTAGTTCTGGATTCGGGTGATGGTGTGACTCACGCAGTGCCTATTTATGAAGGCTTTGCTATGCCACATAGTATAATGCGAGTAGACATTGCAGGAAGGGATGTGTCTAGATATTTGAAGCTTTTACTTTGTAAAGAAGGCATTAACCTTAGAACAACTGCTGAATTTGAAACTGTTCGCACAATTAAAGAGAAAGTATGCTATCTCGCAGCAAACCCAGTTAAAGAAGAATCTGTAGAGGTTGAACACATGCAGTATACACTTCCTGATGGCAACGTAGTTAAAATAGGGCCAGCTAGATTCAGGGCACCTGAACTTTTATTCAGGCCAGATCTAATTGGTGAAGAGTGCGAAGGTTTACATGAAGTTCTTGTTTATTCCATTCAGAAGTCTGATTTGGATTTGAGAAAAATTTTATTTAAAAATATTGTATTATCAGGCGGCTCCACATTATTCAAAGGTTTTGGTGATAGATTATTGGCAGAGATAAAAAAACTTGCACCCAAAGACGTTCAAATAAAAATATCGGCACCTCAAGAAAGATTGTATTCAACTTGGATAGGAGGCTCTATATTAGCTTCTCTTGACACATTCAAGAAAATGTGGGTTTCTAAGAGAGAGTTTGATGAAGAAGGACAAAGAGCTGTTCATCGAAAAATGTTCTAAGTTTATAAACAAATCTTTATAATTAAGAGATAAATAGCAATTTACTTTTACTATGAGTGATAAATTATATTTGCTATTAACACTTTATTCCACTCTTTTTTTATACATATTATGTAATAACTAAGCTGTATTAATTTAAAAAATTGTTTTTATTTATTTCCATGTATAATGTCCATTAAAAGATACCAGAAGCTTTATATGTATTCTATGATATTTTCTATCTAGAGGAAAAAGGGGGTAAATTTCTATCTGAGCTGCATAAATGATCGAAACAGATTTCATTTGGATTTTGGCATTTTTTCAAATGTGAGTTCATTTTTATTTTCATGAGAAGTTAGTTAACTACTTTTTATTGAGAAATTTCAAATTATTGTCAAAAAAATAGAGAACTAAAAAAATATAAAAATCTCAAACAAAAACAATGGACATACTGATAGTTAATTTTTTTTGCCAAAAACCTAACTACAAAAAGTGAGAATGGAACCTTGATTTTTTCACCTGAGACGAATTCTTCTAATTTCATCTAAGAGAATTATAAAATTCTTCATTTTATTTTTTATCTGAGTAAGTATTTGTCGTAGATGAAAATTCAATTTACCATTCTCACTTATATATGAATTGTGTTGATTAAGAAAATCATTATAAATTTGAAAAAAATCATTGGCGTGCCATTTTTCTCAATAAATTTATTCGGACAGATATATCTGCTGTACGGTCGACACCACTGGTGAAAATTAAAAATAATTTTGAATTGAAAAAAATGTGTATTGATGACTACTCATAACATACCGAAACGCAAAGGAACGTCAGAGACCCCTTGTCCATAGGAACTTTTTGCCATAAAATCATCTGAGGATTAATATCCCGGATTTATGGTACCTCATTCTAAAAAACACCCTGTACTACTGTTCCAGATGAATCGGTGGTTTTGTTCAGGGGATACCTACAGTGGTTTAATTTCCATTCGAATTTAAAAAAACACCCTTTATCTTAGAATCTAGAACTCCTAGATACTACAGATGGGAGTTGCTCTGAATCCTCTAGGTGTTTTCTATTCCCATAAAAATGTTTCCAACCTTACCCTGTGTATGTTAATGTTATGACAACAGTCAGTCTACACCTTTTACAATTGTAATTCAGAAAATCAAAGTTCAATTTCAGAAAAGGGAACATGTATTTCAGAATAGGAATATGTAATTCAGAAAACAGAAATTGAATTTCAGAATAGTTAATTCAATTTCAGAAAAGCGAAATTGAAATTCAGATTAGGAAGTTGTATTTCAGAAAAACAAAGTTGTAATTCAGAATAGTGAATTGAAATTCAGAAATGGCAAATTCAATTTCAGAAAAGGAAATTGTAATTCAGAAGTTATAAATTGAATTTCAGGAAATGTATATATGTATATTATATAACATAGATATAAATAGGTACATATTCATGTTCATTATATTTCGAGTACATGCAAACCATTTCTGAATTACAATTTCCCATTTCTGAATTTCAAATCACCAATTCTGAATTACAATTTATATTTTCTGAAATTCAAATTCTTTCTGAATTACATATCACTATTCTGAAATTCAATCACCATTTCTGAATATCAATTTACTATTCAGAATTACAATTCCATCTTCTGAAATTCAATTTGCTATTCTGAATTACATTTTACGTTTTCTGAATTACAATTGGAAAAGGTGTAGTCCTTGAAGACTCCATTTTTATTGCTTTTTCGCTCATTCCACTTGTTAATTAGTGAGATAACGCGAATAATTGTTGAATTAGTTGATATTTATAAACTTTGATGTACACGTACATACAAAATAAAGTAGGTATGCCGTTTTCATTCATGCCACGGAGGGTACTTCATCATGCATGCATCAAACAAATGGTGATTATTTCAAGTTCATCAACAATTTCTTTGGGTTCCTTTATTTGTTGTATGGCCTCATAAGAGCCTTATGATATTTTTCTGATGCGTATTTTCCCAATCAGAATTATTATTTAAATGTAGTTGATTTTTCATTTTTATTTGCAGCCTATAGTGCAAGAGCAACTTGCAGGCTTCTGTTATTTTTTTACATCAGGAAAATTTTCTATAAATGTCACTTTACACAGGTAACAATATGATCCCAATATGTAATAGGGGTATAAAATTGACTCAAGTTAGTAGTTATACTGCAGTATAACTAATTTGAGTGGGTGGTTCAGATTGTAACCAAGAAATTTTAACCACGTATTCAAAATCAAAAATAAGCCCTAGTTTGTCATATAAACATATATCGAGAAATGTTTCCTCTCCGAGATACGGGGTGTTAAAATTAACGAAAAAAAATGTTTTTTATAACTTTCACACTGCTTGAAATATTTTTATGAAATTTGAGACATAGGTTTTGAGCGTCAAGAAGCACTTTTTGCATAATATCATTTCTTTTCTATTCTACCAGTGGCGTCCGTACTGCAGCGAAACTGAATATTTTCAGATAAAAAAATGATACGCCACTGATTTTTTCGACAATAAAAATTACTATTTAAATCCACATGTAATTTAGAGCAAATTCGGTCTCCTGACTTTTTGCTGTACAAGTCACCGTTTCAGGTCGAAAAAATAAAACACATTCTTCCTGCACAAAAAAGTCTTTTTTTATTATTATGTAGTATCTAACTTTTAAATTTGGCGATTTCTTCTTATACGAGAGAATGTTTTATTTTTTAAGCGGAAACGGTGCCTCGTACAGCAAAAAGTCAAGCGACCGAATTTGCTCTGAATTGAATAAGGATTTAAATAGTAATTTTTAATGTTGGAACCCATGGCGTATCATTTTTTTATGTGAAAATATTCAGTCTCGCTGCAGTACGGACGCCACTGGTAGAATAGAAAAGGAATGATATTATGCAAAAAGTGCTCCTTGACGCTCAAACCTATGTCTTAAATTTTATAAAAATATTTCAAGCAGTGTGAAAGTTATCAATAAAAAAATTTTTTTTCTTTATAATTTTAACACCCCGTATCTCGGAGAGGAAACATTTGTCGACATATGTATATATGACAAACTAGGGCTTATTTTTGATGTAGAATACGTGGTTAACATTTCTGGGTTACGATCTGGACACCCTGTATGTAGAATGTTGCACAGTTTTATATATTTTCTTTGTAATAATATTAGAATTCTAGCTGTCTATCAACTAACACTTACATTATGGCATAAAAACTCAAATTTATATATGTTACCTAAGGAACTACGTATCACATTATCATTATCTTTTCTCCTATGAAGCAGACAGTTTCCGATGTCATAACAAACAACACTAATAATTAATATAAATTTTGAGAAATTTAGAATATTGTTGAAACAGCATATTAAAATGGATATGAGGAGGTTTCATGAATCTATCAATAAAGAAGTAAATTTTGCCAAGTGAAGAAAATTGAGCAAATTTATTGAAATTTAATAATCTATAAATTATCGCACATGGATAGTTATACAATAAATTGTATAGGTATATACAGTTCATCGCTGTTGAACACATTCCACAAAGTTTGATCCTTTTTGATGACAAGTATCTCTGTTCAAATATTTTTGTCAATTTCACTATGAAGCCCAGAGTAAATTATTATCCCAGGTTACCAAAACCAGCAAAGGAAGTCATGAATCCTTCCTTGCAAATTTCCCATGCTCCCCCATATTCTTCTTCATCTACATTTTGGAAATTCGAAAAATAAAAATAAATTATTCCAGCATTTAATAATGCGAATAGTGCGAGGCCTATAAAACCACTCAAGGGGATCAGCCCCCATAAAACTCCCAACACGAGACCTATAACTTGTCTCGCCCAATAAATACTCCATCCAAATAATTCATCTTTGTCTGGCCATACAGAGTTTGCAGTACATGCTCTAAGCCAAACTGAGGGCAGTTGTTTCTCATTATTTTTTCTATAATATTTGCTTTTACATTCATTTTTTCTCACATGAAATCCCAAATTATTGTTAATTATCGATTTCGATTTCATCTGTACATAACCACAATTTTTTAAATTGTCGTGATCGAGAACATAGAGAATAATGCGATGAGTTGGCGATTAATTAATTTTTATCTTTCATACGAGTTAATAAATAATCCTCTTATCTCTCTTGATTATTGTACAAATTCATGTTACATATTTTATTGTAATGATTATTTATCAGAATATCATTACAAAAATATATATTCAAATGTGTTATGTTTAGTATTTATCAACAGACATCAACAGTTTAGCTTCTCCGTATTATAGAATGAAAATATATTGAGTTATGTAGACTTAATTAGTTATGACTCTAATAATGCATTAAAAAATTAAAAAATCAAGCAATTTTCAAATTTCCCGGGTCTGTCATTTATGTTTTCTTTCTTTATTCAACAAGTGTATTCAGGGAGTTTCATGCATGCTGGATTGGTGGATGATTTTGGTGGATCATTCTATCATTGATCAGTTTTATCACATATTTAGGTTCTACAGTAATATTAAAATAAAAATTTTTCATAATCTTTGACTAGTGTTGTGTTATTTATGTTTTTCTTATAAGTGATAAGTGACAGACTTATGTACCTATTCTGTGTTCATTGTCCATTGATAGGGGAGAAATGAGAAATGTTTATTACAATTGATTACATAGCTCGTACCTACTACCTACAACATTTTAAAATAGTTGACAAATCTTTTATAGCCTGCACCAGTGCCTTTATTCGTCAAGTGTAAATGTGTGAAATATAAGTTTTTTTACGACTGTAATAAAAATTAGTGGATATGTTTTGGAAGAATACTAACTCCCCTTCAGAAATAGAGGTTCTCCTGGGTAAAGAGGTAACAATTTTTTTTTAATGCCCGATTAAATCATTAATGCCTTTCCTCAATGCTTTTTAGGATGTTACTCTCCTGGAAGTGATGGATTCTGATGACATTATCAGTGAATGTAGAGTTCAAAATAAAGCCTTAATAGACTTGTATGTATTGCCCCTTTCTGTTTTCACAATAAACTTATTATGTATCTTTGCTTTAGTTTACAAAAGCCAAATATTATGGAAGAACTGGTAATATTAACAACTAATGAGCCACCTATAGAACTAGAAGATCATGTACGATACAAATATCCAATATAGCATGTGAATTATTAACTTGTGATGTTCCTGCTCTTAACGAGAGACTTGCTAGTGATGAAATGCTTCTGGATAAGTTATATCATTTTCTGGATAGGGAGCCACCTATGAATCCATTGTTAGCTTCCTTTTTAGTAAAATAATGGGTGCCCTTATCGCAAAGAAGACTGAGCAAGTAAGTTTCAGTTGTTATTATCCCTCATTTGAGGAAAGTGTTTTTCAATTGGAAATTTTAAAACAGAAATATGAGGTTGAATAATAGATATGATCACTACCATAACTGTATTAATGTGGTTTAGAGGGTTAAAATATTAATATTGAAATCACAGTGGCAAAAATCTATGTATAATGAATGATCATGAATAGTAAAGATAATTCACTTATTGATCAGAGTATCAGGTTTATTTGTTTTTAAGATACACAGATTTTCATAATTTGTGATTATTCATTTCAATAACAATACCTGGGATGAGGATTTCACACAATTATTCAGTTTATTAAACTTAATGCATGAAAGAATCTTTGACTATTGCCATCTTCAATATTCAGGGTATTTCACTGGAAATTGAATATATGTGTTATTTTATTTTTATTTAGACTGCAATAGTAATTATGGGAAACATTAGAACTTTATGCAGAAATGTTCAAGTAGATTAAAGAAAAATGAATGAATTTATCTGAGATAAACTTCAAAATCAGACAATGAAATATACTTCCTTTTCGTGTTCTTATATTAATCGAAAAATTTCTATTCACACTTCCCCTCTTACATTGGATTTGAGGATGTAGAGGAGTGTATTTCTGTTTTATCTCTTAATATCTCATGGTTCTCATCTCCGTTCACTTATGATTTTGCTATAGTAGTCCCTGTTGCGTTGACATATACAGTGACTCTCGATAATTTGAAACTCAAGGGACCAACGAAAAATTTCAAAATAAAAAGAGTTCAAATAAACAAGAGGGAGTAAGGATGAAATTCAAATTAACAAGAGTTTGATTAGAAGTAC